>SZWC01001735.1:154260-168647 GCA_023375785.1 Penium margaritaceum | reverse complement strand
CCCCCCCCCCCCCCCCCTCCCCCCGGCAAACCCCCATCCCATCCACGTGCCCCGATGCAGCTCACAACAGTGGCGGCTTCTGCGCTCCGAACGGCATGCACCAGCCTGGCCGCGTCGGAAAAGAGGTGGGATCGTCACCACGGCAAAACAAAAATAAAATTGATCTCATGGTTAGTCTCTCGCCGCGAGAGAAGCAGCCAGACACTCTCGCGAGAGAGTGGTTGGTGAACCGGCACGTCCACCATCGAATACCCTGTCACGGCTTCAAGCGAGAGCGATGTGTACCGTCTTGCATTCATCGGTTCAACCTCCTCGAAAATTGGAACCTTTGGACTTAAAAACCTTTTGGACTTGGAACCTTTACCCCTAGACCCCACGCCTGGCTATGGCTGCTATGGGACGCTTGCGGCATGACTGAGGGCGCCTCTCCTACCTGGCTGGTTGCCTACCATTCTCACACTCCCATTGTCACAATCCCATCGGCACACTTCAACCCCTGTTTCGCGCGTCTGTTGGTTTCACCAGGCGGACTACGGGAAACCAAATGAGGCTTTGACGACGAACCAGAAAGACACTCGTCCCTCCCGACGAGGCCCAATTCAGCAAGTCTCCGTATGCCAAGCCAGACACGAATCCAGGTCGTCGGCCATGCAGCCGCCTAGGCGAGGAGAGTTAAATCTTGGCTCGGGCAGGCGACACGGTACGATACGTACCCTCGTCCTCCTTGGCAGCGCCCAGCCGCGTGATGCGCTCCTTCCTGTCGCGCTTCACGCGCTCCAGCAGCTCCTCGTCGTCGTCGCCCTCGATCAGGGCCAGGCTGGGCCGCGCGGGGATCCAGGGCGCGGCTGCCACGGCTGCCGCGGCGAAGGCAGCCCGCAGGGCGATCTGTCTCCTGGTGGCGGTGGTGGCGGCGGGAGGGGCTGCGGCGGCGTCTTGCGACTCGGCCTTGGAGTCAGAGCAACGGACGGCGAGCTCGACCGCGTTTCTTTGAGAGGCTGAGGAGGAAGGTGCGGCTGCGGCGTTGAAGGAGACCGCAGAGGAGCTCATGGCGAGCTGCTGGCTGAAGCTGAGCGCCATGGTTGGCAAGGAAGACTTCTCAGCTGGCTCGGAGGGTAAGTGCAGTCGTTAGGACTACAAAGGCGAAAGCAGAACTGATAGAATACGTGCAGTTGGAGGCAGCCGGATAAAGAATAAAGTGGGGTAAAACCGCAAAACAACTTCATTGCAACGACTGAGGATGGATTTCGTTCCACAACGCATCTGGAGCATAACTCAGGGTCCGAAAAGTGATCTTAACTACATATGGACCATGTAAAATGTTGAGCTATGTTCTGGACAACGAAACGTGACGCCCCGGAGTCAGCTTGAAGAAGAAGTCATGTTCACGAATGGCATGCAGCTCAACAGGAGAACTAGCGTAATTTTTCTTTTCAAAAATAAAAAAAAAATGAATTGAAGAATCCCAAATGTGTCATGTCTATATTCAGCATTCTCTTTGAATCATGCTCTAATCAATTATTGGAAAAAAAAACTCTACCTGTCCTTAATACCTTAAATTTGACAAATACTACTTGTATGGGTATATGAAAGAAGAATGGATGAAAATTTAGAACACAACACAGTGTTTTTTTACAAATGTTTTAATTCTTCATGTTTTACCACAAATTTCAAGGAGTGTCAAATCGGTGCAAACACTCCTTATTGTTCCCATCATTTATGGAAAAAAATATTTATTCATTAACTTATAAAAATGAAGTGAGTCTTTATGTCCAAAGTATTTATTTGAACACGAACGGTCAACATTCCATACAATTCTCACAAAAATGCAACAAAAGAGTAAATTATGGGCATTAAAGAGAAATGATATGTTAAACTTATTATCTGATTCATCCTTCCATTTCATGGGGTCTAGCCTCATGCCTACTTTCTTGTAACGATTTTACGGTATACCAAAAGGACAAATAAAACGAATATGAGAGCCACTTCTACAAAAAAAAAGGTAAATTTTATGTTCAAAAAGAGCAAAGAACATACCATAGTGCCAATATTAAAATTAAATACTGCGGATTTCCTGTGCAAAAATGTGAGTATTAAGAAACCTTTTATACCTTACATACTCCCTCGAGTGCGATGATGCAATGAAAAGAACATTTTCTTTCACATCCCCAAGATAATGGAAGGAATTTAAACCCTCTATTCCTCTCAAAAAATTTCATAAACAAAAACAAATATGAATAGTTACGTACTTTATAATAAGAGATATTTTCATAGAAAAAAGAATGGCACTCTTGAAAAATCAGATGGAATGCATGTTTGGCATTGTCAAGGATGTTTGTAGAACCCTTAAAACCATCTTTGTTTTCACTCATGTTTTAAATGGAAAAAAATAAGAATGGAGGCGCCTAAGACTCTTCAGGTCAAAATGACCATGCTGTTTCTGTTTTGCAAATGTCTCCAACCTTGAAAGTGGGCATCAAAAGGAGAACACAAAAAACATGTTTTCACGTTGACGATTGGACGAGGTCCGGTCGAAATCATGTTAGTCATTCTTGGTCATGGTAAGCAAGGGAATCAAATCTATCATCTGTCTATACTAAGAACAACTAGCCAAAGCTGGGATCGACAAGATGGGTGGCTATCATGAACCACTCGTCAATATCCACCAGGATGCATGATCTTGCACTAACTCCCGATGATAATTGGTGTGATAAAGAGTCCTACTTTGTAGGACGTAGGTCGGAGGTCACAAAATAGGTGATGAAAGGGCCAAATCAAGTGGGAAGAAATGACAAAATCGAGTATCGCCAGTCGACATCGGTCTCGTGTTTAAGGGACAATGCGCTCGATGTGAAGAATCATTTCACATGGTTCTTTTTTTAGTATATCATGCTACTCATGTGATACAAGTACCGCATTTGTTGTGGCCCATTGTGTGCCACCACACATATCTATATGGATGGAGAGAGGGGGGAGGGAGAGAGGGCTAAGAGAACACATCCTCTGTGTAAAAATTGATGGCGTGTCCACAACAATGGCTGATATTCACAAAATCTAAGAAGATTCATCCATTTTTCTTTCTCAATGTCTACATTGATAAATGTCATGCAAACGCATTTTCATTTGTCAATTGACCTCCATTTGCATCTAGTCAATGTGAGTGCTCGATCGCCAAGGTACAAGGTCTATTTTCATTCAATTCTTTTAGAGTCATGGCATTATGATGACTTCACCTTTGGATTAATCATTACCTATTAAGCCCCCCTCCTAAGTACGCTAAACAATTTGGCATTAAGTACCACTTTCTCGAGATATACATTACGAAAAGATTTATACTTAGCATGAAGTGACTTTGTCAGCTAATGAGAAGAGTTCCATTCCAATTTATGTCAAAATATACTCTAAAAATAAGACACGTAAAAAAACAATATCTTGTACCAAATTTTGGAAACAAAATGATAGTAGACCGGTGTGCTATATGCCTGTTTGAAACAGTTGGCATAGTGTGCATGATCATGCACACTACGGCAAAGTAACGCCAAAGTATTTGAATGTGAATTATGGATAAGACAATTTCTGAGCCATAAAGAGTGCACAATGCGGAATTAAGTGTTAAAATTTTAAGAAAGTCATGAATGTTGTGAGTAATTCATAAAAAACAAAATTTATGCATGAAAACTAATATTAAGAGAAATAATCAATGTTTAAAAGAAACATTAGGAGTTTAAATGACTTATATACCATGCATGATGCCTCTTCAACAATTTATGCTATTTTGAAGTTTTCATCATTGGATTATTCTCTCATATACCACGATTGATAGTTAACTTTCTATATTCATTAAGTTTTTGATATATCAATGCTATCTGATAGGGGGTCCATTTTGACATACTTGAGTCCGCCACGGGGCATAATTGAATGCTACCTTTGTGGGGATGCGTTTAGACGCTCCATTAGTGTAGGGGTATGTTTTATGTAATGCTTTCAAAAGTGCATTCAATGATCAGTTCTCTGTGAAACTCACCCCATCGACACCATGAGAGAGATGCAAAAATGGTGCCCCTTTGAATTTCGCATGAAACATTGGTGCCCTCCAAACGCGAGAACGCAAAAATGGCACCCCCCAAAGCGAGCACGCAAATATGGCGCCCCCTCAAAGCGAGCACGTAAAAATGGACCCCTCCTAGGATAGCACACAAAAATGGCACACTACAAAAATGGCAAACCGCTAACTAGCACAAAAAAATAGCACCCCTCCCTCCAGCGATGCCACGTCAGGGACCCAACTTTGTGATTAATATTTTGCCTATCTATTTTTGTCTGAATTCTCTTAAGCTAAAACCTATGGTTAATGTTGATCATTGTCTTATTCTTCAAAGAATTACAACAAAGGAATAGAATCCAAAAATTCATAACACGTTGTGCTTCAAGGCATAACGTGTAGCGCACGATGGTAACACAGGGAGGAGGCAAGGAAAAAAAAACACTGAGATGGACTTCAGGTCACTTGGCGAGACAATATGGGTACCTTCAATGTCAGCGCGGACGTAAAGATCACGCGCGCAACGGGGTGACGACGTTGCAACCGAGCGGACGACTAGGCCACGACGCAACCGGGCGACGGGACGATGCAAACGTCGACAACGCCGACGTTGCACGAGGATCAGACGCCACAAGGATATGCGTGTGGGAGAGGGAGGGGGAGGGAAGGGCAAGGATCTGGTAGAAAGGGAGGGGGAGTCGACGAGGGAGGGCGATGCGGACTAGGAGGGGGAGGGGGCAGAGGAGGGGGCGGAAGAGTGGATGGGATAGTCGGTGCGGGAGCGGGAGGAGGAGGCAAAGGGGGAGGCAAAGGGAGATGGAGGGTTGGCGGAGGGCATTAGGGAGGCAAGTCGATGCATAGGAGGGTGGGAGTGGAAAGAGTAAGAAAATAACGCAAGAGAGGGAACAGGGTATGTGCGGACTATGGGTTTGGGGAGGGGGAGATGGTGGGGAAGGTAAAGGGGGAGGTAGAGGCGGAGGTGGGGGCGGAGGTAAAGGAGGTAGTGGGAGAGGGAGAATAAGGTTACGGGAGAGGAGAAGGGGAAGGCGGAGAGAGTGGCAGAGGGGGATGAGGAAGTAGGGGGGGTCGGGAGAGGGAGGATGTGGGGGTGGCGGAGATGGAAGCCGTGGGAGAGGAGGGGGGTGTTGGAGGGGGACGGGCAAGGGCAGGGGGAGGGGGAGGATGAGGGGGAAGTAGAGGTGGAGGGGAAGGGGGAGGGGGAGGGGGCAGGTTGAGGGAGGTGAAGGGTGATGGGGAGGGTGAGGGTGAGGGGGAGGGGGAGGAGGAAGGGGAGGGCGATGGGAAGGGGGAGGGGGGGGAGGAGGGGGGGGAGGGGGAGGGGGCAGGTTGAGGGAGGTGAAGGGTGATGGGGAGGGTGAGGGTGAGGGGGAGGGGGAGGAGGAAGGGGAGGGCGATGGGAAGGGGGAGGGGGGGGAGGAGGGGGGGGAGGGGGAGGGGGCAGGTTGAGGGAGGTGAAGGGTGATGGGGAGGGTGAGGGTGAGGGGGAGGGGGAGGAGGAAGGGGAGGGCGATGGGAAGGGGGAGGGGGGGGAGGAGGGGGGGGAGGGGGAGGGGGCAGGTTGAGGGAGGTGAAGGGTGATGGGGAGGGTGAGGGTGAGGGGGAGGGGGAGGAGGAAGGGGAGGGCGATGGGAAGGGGGAGGGGGGGGAGGAGGGGGGGGAGGGGGAGGGGGCAGGTTGAGGGAGGTGAAGGGTGATGGGGAGGGTGAGGGTGAGGGGGAGGGGGAGGAGGAAGGGGAGGGCGATGGGAAGGGGGAGGGGGGGGAGGAGGGGGGGGAGGGGGAGGGGGCAGGTTGAGGGAGGTGAAGGGTGATGGGGAGGGTGAGGGTGAGGGGGAGGGGGAGGAGGAAGGGGAGGGCGATGGGAAGGGGGAGGGGGGGGAGGAGGGGGGGGAGGGGGAGGGGGCAGGTTGAGGGAGGTGAAGGGTGATGGGGAGGGTGAGGGTGAGGGGGAGGGGGAGGAGGAAGGGGAGGGCGATGGGAAGGGGGAGGGGGGGGAGGAGGGGGGGGAGGGGGAGGGGGCAGGTTGAGGGAGGTGAAGGGTGATGGGGAGGGTGAGGGTGAGGGGGAGGGGGAGGAGGAAGGGGAGGGCGATGGGAAGGGGGAGGGGGGGGAGGAGGGGGGGGAGGGGGAGGGGGCAGGTTGAGGGAGGTGAAGGGTGATGGGGAGGGTGAGGGTGAGGGGGAGGGGGAGGAGGAAGGGGAGGGCGATGGGAAGGGGGAGGGGGGGGAGGAGGGGGGGGAGGGGGAGGGGGCAGGTTGAGGGAGGTGAAGGGTGATGGGGAGGGTGAGGGTGAGGGGGAGGGGGAGGAGGAAGGGGAGGGCGATGGGAAGGGGGAGGGGGGGGAGGAGGGGGGGGAGGGGGAGGGGGCAGGTTGAGGGAGGTGAAGGGTGATGGGGAGGGTGAGGGTGAGGGGGAGGGGGAGGAGGAAGGGGAGGGCGATGGGAAGGGGGAGGGGGGGGAGGAGGGGGGGGAGGGGGAGGGGGCAGGTTGAGGGAGGTGAAGGGTGATGGGGAGGGTGAGGGTGAGGGGGAGGGGGAGGAGGAAGGGGAGGGCGATGGGAAGGGGGAGGGGGGGGAGGAGGGGGGGGAGGGGGAGGGGGCAGGTTGAGGGAGGTGAAGGGTGATGGGGAGGGTGAGGGTGAGGGGGAGGGGGAGGAGGAAGGGGAGGGGGAGGGGAAGGGGGAGGGGGAGGGGGAGGGTGAGGGGGGGGAGGAGGTGGGGGAGAATGAGGGGGAGGGGTAGGGTAGGGCCAAGGAGTGTGGGAGCGTGAGAGGGAGGGCAGGAGGGAGAAGGAGGAGGGGGTGAATGAGGAGTGAGCATGGGGGGAGCATGTGACAGTGCTTAAGTATGTGCATATGTACCGTGCACATGCACACACAATACGCTTCGCAAATGCATTGGCATATGCATGTGCTATATGCGCAATCTTTGTGCCATACATATTATGCGTTGGAACTGGTCCTTGTCACAACTCATACGTGATCAACATGAATATGAGTGATGCTCACGATAGTAAGGGTGATGCCAAGCATGACCAATTAACATCATTGGACCATGTTTTTTAGGGAAGCCATGATAGCGATGAAGATTTCACCAATGATGATAACGATGATGACTGTAAAGAGATAGGTGATGGTGGTCAAGGTGTCATTGAGGGCAAAGACGATGCCGATGTGGATGGGGATGTCATTCATGATGGACACAAAGAAGGTAAACATGGTGGAGAGGATATGGGGGACAAGGGGGCGAGGGAGCCAATGGGGACCTTCTTACACAAGAACCAATGACAACCAACCGTCCTGCAACAACAATTATAACACGTCCACCTCCTACATTGTTCACGTCACCTAATTCTGCATCTATATCATGGGTACGCATACCCATCTCCCTTGGGTGTAGTCTTCTTGATGACATGTAGGAGATGCCAAACAGTAATGTGCAAGATGGCAACCCCCCTCGAGGTTGCAGATTGGGCGCGGGTATTGCGGTTGGGGACACATTCACGTCTAAGAAGGAAGTAACGAATGCATTGAGCGCTATTGCAAGAAAATGCAATGGTGTCTACGCGCATTGAGATGAGTGAAAGAAGGGGAAGAGTGGTGGGGAGTGTGAAGGGGAGGCATAGGTGCATGTGAATATGCACATGCATATGAATATGCATATGCATATACAAATTGTACTTGCATATGCGTATGCTTATTCACAGTGCACATTTATATGCATGTACACATTGCACATGCATTTGCCTTTTTTTCTTTAATAGATGGTCTGGGCTGAAACTACCTCCTACTGGGCTCCCTTTCGGGATCTACTACAATGGCATGTGCATCTGCCTACACGTGCACCATGCACATGTGTATGCATATCCACAAGGCAAACGCATATGCATATGCATAGTGCACATTCAAATGCATATGCGTATGTGCATGTGCACATACTTATGCACAATGTTCATGCATATGTGTGTGCACTATGCACATGCATTCGCAAACTCACGTGCATATGCATTGTGCATTGCACATGCAAGAAACATATCCATATCGAGGTATACGGTTCAACGTAATTTGCAGGAGCAACCAGAAGAAGGCCATCACTGTGTGTTGTAACGCCAACGACAAGAACAATTGTCCTTTCTGAGTGATGACTTCGTTTCATGCACCCACAAAGGAGTGGCGTGTCTGCGTGGTCAAACTGAAGCATACATGCGTGACAACAACCCGGGGTCATCCTACACGACGGGTGGAGTACGTCGAGTCGCTCATCATTGCAATGATGCATTCAGACATCAAAATCCCTACCCCCAACATTAAGACAAGTTGTAGAGGCACAAGTCGGTGGAGGCTTGAAGATTCCCTACTACGCAGTTCAACGTGCACGGAAGAATTTGCTAAGGACACTCTTGGGCGACCCGTAGAAATTGTGGGCTCTCTTCAAGCCCTTCATTGAAGAGGTAAGATAATGAACACATGCTTAAGCATTGTGCACATGCATATGCATAATGCAGATGCGAATGCAAATATGTGTGTGCTTATACATATGCATAATGCATATGTGTATGCGTATGCATTTAGGCATATGCATACGCTTACGCATATGCATATGCATAATGCATGTGCGGATCTGTATGCATTTATGCACATGCATATGCATATGCACAATGCTTACGCACAATGCATATGCAAAATGCATATGCACGGTGCATAATGCATATGCACAATGCTTAAGCATGTGCATGTGCATAATTGTCCATATGCATAGTGCATAATTGTGCATATGCACAATTGTGCATTTGCATATGCACTGTGCACCTTGCATTCGTGAATGTATACATATGCGCATGCATACGCATATGTGTATGCGTATGCGTATGCGTATGCATATGCGTATGTGTATGCATATGCATATGTGTATGCACATGCATATGCGCATATGCATATGCATGTGAGTATGTGTATGCATATGCGTATGCGCATGCATATGTGTATGCGCATATGCGTATGCATGCGTACGCAAGCGCATGTGTACATGTAAACGCATAATACATGTCTAAGCATTGTGCGCATGCATACGCATAATTCATATGTGTATGCACATATGCATGTGCATATGCATTTTCATAATGCATATGTGTATGTGTATGCATTTATGCATATGCATACGCATATGTATACATATGCACAGTGCACAATGCATATGCACAATGCATATGCACAGTGCATAATGCATATGCGCAATGTATAATGCATAATTGTGCATATGCATAATTGTGCATTTGCATATGCACAGTGCACAATGCACTATGCACTTTGCAATTTGCATTCGCGTATGAATACATATGCGCATGCATATGCGTATGCTTATACGTATGCGTATGCATATGCGTATGTGTATGCATGTGCATATGCGTATCTACATACATACACATATGCATGGATATTCATTTGCATAAGAATATCTACATACATACGCAGACGCATTCATATTCATATGCATAATGCATATGTAGTATTAGTATGCATTATGCATAAGTAATGTGCATATGCATTCTGCATATGCATATGCATATGCATATTCATATGTATATGCATATGCATATGCATGTGCATTAAGCATATGCATATGCACACGCATATGTGCATATGCGTATGTGTGTGCGTATGCATACACATATGCTTATGGGTATGCATACGCAAATACGTATGCATATGAAAATGCATGTGTGTATATGCATATGCATGTGCATATGCGTATGCATATGCGCTTACACATTATGCGTATGTGTTTACACATAGGCATACGCATATGCATTGCACACATGCATATGCACTATGCACATGCATATGCATGTGCGCAGTGCATGTGCGTATGCACTACGCATATGCATTCTGCATATTTTTTTGCTGTTGGCTGCTTCAGTGAGAAAAATGCAGAAATATGCATATTCATATGCATATGAGTATGCATATGCATGTGCATGTGCATGTGAATATGTACAATGCGATGTGCATATGCGTAGTGTGTATGCACTGTGCATATGTAGTATGAATATGCATATGTGTACGCATACACATAGGCATATGTGTATGTGGATACGCATATGCATATGCGTATGCATATGCATATGTGCATGCGTATGCGTATGCATCCGCGAAAGCGTTTGCATATGTGTTTGTGTAAACGCGTATGCGTATGTGTATGTGTTTTCATATGCATATGCGTATGCATACGCCTACACATATGTGTATGCATGTGCATATTCACAGTGCACAGTGCACAATGCACTTTGCATATGCATATGCATGCATATGCATATGTGTATGCGTATGCAGATTAACAATTTATATTCACAGTGTAAATGGATGAGCATGTGTGTATGAACCATTCGTATGCACAATGCAAATGGATGAGCATGTTCATATAAAGGGAATATGTACTATGCATATGCATATGCACGTGTGCATGCATATGCATGTGCACTGTGCATGTGCATTGTGCGTCCGATGTGATATTGTATCGTGTTATCATGTCCCTCTCTTTACATTGTCGTTCAAGTGAAGCGGCAAGACCCACAGACAAACGGGGACGTGGAAATGGCGAATGGGCATTTTCATCGTGCGTACATTCTGTCGGGTGCCTTAAAGAACACACTGAAGCACGGTCGGTTGTTCATAACACTCGACGGCACATTCAACAAGAGTGGGGATGATAGCAACAACAATTGATGGCAATAACTAAATTGTACTATTGATGATGGGAATGGTGCCATGTGAGGATGGGGAGAATTGGAAGTGATTCGTTGAGATACTACCAGAGTCCTTTCCACTCATAAAAGATATACCATGTGTCATTATGTAAGATCGATATGCAACAATCATTGGTGCTATGCGCAACATCTTCCCTCTAGCGAAGCATGATCACTACGCTTGTCACATTGGCAAGAACGTTAATGACAACTATGGCATCCAAGATCAACGTGCTTTTTGGAAGCTTATGTTTGCGCACACCATTCGGGAGTGGATACATGCATGCGAAGAGTTGTACGCTGTGAAGGAAGAGGCTCTAGAGAACGTATTGGGTTCTCTACCTACAACACGTGATGGATCGCCCCTGAGCACTAGAGGGTACTATATTTTCCCTTACCTCGCTGCAGACATGTCACGTCAAACATTGAAGAGAGTTTGAATGTTGCCCTGAGAGGGGCTCGTGCACAACCTCATTTCTTTTGCTTTGTTAGTGTGTGGGAGTACTAGCAAAAATAGGTCACTATGCGACTTTGAGAAGCGGAGGCATACACAGGCGGGCTAGCACCAAAGGCGCAAGAGCTTTACACAAAGCGTTTGGAGCTTGTGTCGGGGTATACCATGACAAACGAGGTATCCCCTAAGAGGCAAGCAGTCATGATAGGCAAGGAGCATGGGTCAATGCCACGCATTTTTGACTTAAAAGAAATGTCATGCACTTGTGGCGTGTACCAAGATCACTTGTTTTTGTGCGTCCACACGGTCACGTACTTGCTACATGTGGAGGGAATGAAGGTGACCGATGTCTGCCACCCTGCGTACCTAGCGTTGTCGTGGGAGGCCATGTATAGTGGGGAGCTTCTTCCTGTGCTATACGAGTTGTTGATGCTGGCACATGGTCCTGCACCACCTATGACGGAGCCACGTCAGCCCTGGGTCCTAAGTCATAGTGGAGGGAGGTTTTTAGCATAGGGCATAAGAGGATGTGACTGTGCTTGGCATGTCAACAGTGCGGACATGTCAAACGGGATTATCCTACGCGAATGCTAGCGGGAAGTAGAACTGAGCAGGCCCCAAGCACACAGCAACATTGTCGTATGGCACTCCTTCATATGGCAACGACGTCGGAGTGTTGATGAGTCTGATGGAAAGTCGTAACACTTGCGACGCCCTCTAACAACTGAAGAACAAAGGCCTGTGTGGGAGGTGCCTCGGGGCTCTTCTAATTGAGCATGCAAAGGTACATCCCACCTCCAAAACCCATTGACAGTACATGTCTTAGAAAGACACACCTCCTAATCTCTCATGTGATGATGTATTCATTCTTTGCTTATTCGATTTGTACCCAACATCACCCTAACCTTGTCCCCCTTGTCCCCATGAAGACCACAACCCTAGTATGTAAAACTTTATTGGAAATCATTGACTTCAATCACATGCCTCTGCTTATGTATGCATTTGTTTGTGTATGCAGATTCGAGCATATTTGCTCCTACGGACAAAAAACCTTCACAAATCGAGCGGAGAGCACGGCGTTGGAGGTGTGGAGGAGGAGCTGGAGCAAGAGCAGGAGCAAGAGCAAGAGCAATAAGAGGAGCACCATCAAGATAAACAGCAAGAGCATGAACATGCGCAAAAGCTACAGTCGCACCATGACAAGCAGCCACAGGAGGCAACTGGCAAGCAGTAAGAGCAGCAAACACAAGAACAATCGCAACCAGAGCCGCGACAACAAATGAAGGCGCAACAATAGAAGCAAAGCCTCCGGGAAGTATCGCAGTCTTTTCACGCAATGGATCACTTTCGTAGATCTACGAGAGTGTATGAACAAGAACGACGTTGTGTGCAAAGTTCGAGGTCGATGAATGGGGGGAGGGGTCATGAACGAGTCACACCATGTACAAAAAGTGTCCAAGTGGATAGCCAAGAGTGTAGGCAGGAGCAGTTTGAAGCACGCCGGTGTCGCATAGCTCTCATGAGGTTACAACGTATGGCCCGCCCTTCAATAAAAGCAACAAATGGAGGATGATATCTTGTTGCAAACCATAACCTTAGTAAGTTTAGCTTTGCAACTTATGACTCTTTTGTTTGAAATCATTTTCTTCATTCACGTGCTTTTTTTCACGCTGTAGCAGTTTGCTATGCCAGGTAGACTAAGAAACCTTTGTCGGATGGCTTATGGATAGCAAAAGGCACTGAATGATGTGTACGCATGCATATGGGATAATAGGCATGACATTAGTAAAGTTGTTCACAATTTCTGGCAATGTGGTAAAACGCGATGCATATACAAATAGTTCCCTCATAAAATGAAGTACGTTGTGAAGAGTCCGATTTATATGAATTGTTCCAAATGTTGTGCTCCATTACAACTCCAAGTCATTCAAGCACCGCCCAATCGAAAGTACACTTGTGGTTCATGGATGAGGGGCATAATCTTCTTAATGTTCATGAAATATTCCAAGTGAAAGAGACCTTATTTCCGTTATGGGATTTATTCTTTATAGCCAATACCATCAGAAGACATCGTTGCTATGGCGGGTTTCCATGGTGACCATTTTTTGTTGTGGAAAAACTTGGAAAACAAATACTATACTCCCGTCCCCTTTCTCATCCTCAAGAAAATCACAGTTGGATGCAAGGAATCACCAAAGATTATATGTGAATAAATTTGCTCTGTGAGGCGGGTTCAAAGTCTTGGTCTTTAGTGATATCTATTAAAAGGGGACGACGTGATTTGACGTAGAAAAAACACCTTGGATTGGGATTGACGCATCAAAAAATGAGGAAAAAAAGGGGGGAGCCAATCGGCATCGACACGAGGGAGAAAAAAAGGCGCAAATGGACGTCATATGGTCTTGTTCCAGAGAGAGTCCCGATCACTATCTTTCTCCTGTCAATTCCGTTCTGTCCAAGATATTGTAATGTTTTCCCATGAGAGAACTTGGACGAAAAATAGACAGGCAAAATATCACAAATTTGGATCACTAACATGGCGTCGGTGGAGGGGGTGTTATCTTTGTGTGTTAGCTAGCGGGGTGCCAATTTTTGCAGGGCGCCATTTTTGCATGGTGTAATTTATCTACATCGCGTGGCTACTTTTTTATTTTTGGCAGTTAAGGGGGCCGAAGGGGTCCATAGTTGTTGCTCGTTTTGGGGGGGCGCCATTTTTGCGTGCTTGCTTTGGGTGGGCGCCATGCTTTCGTGCTCGCGTTGTGGGGGCGCCAATGTCGCGTGCCACTTTCAATGGGGTGCTATTTGTGCATTTGTCTACCGACACCATCCGTCGGAACACCCCATCGACGCTGGTACCGGATATGGGACCAGTGTCGCGACAAGGGACCACATCAGCACAGCATATGTGGAGGGCGAGCGACGCCAGGCCTCGCATGCGCGACATTGGCCGAGGACACGGAGAGGCGCGCCTGTCCGTTATGTGGCCTCTTCCGCATCAAGAGACCCTCGTGGCTCGGATGCGTCAAACAACCACGAAGCGGCTGGAGCCTGAACTGGACCGTGGTCGCCCCTGGTTATGACTGACTGTCTCGGGAGGGTGGGGGGGGGGGGGGGGGGGGGGGGGGGGGGGGGA
>SZWC01001735.1:128244-149832 GCA_023375785.1 Penium margaritaceum | reverse complement strand
TGTCTCTGGTGATGGTCATGCCCAAGAAATTGCTCGCTTCCCCCAAGTCAGTCATGCTGTAGTGCTGAGTGAGCAGTTCCTTTGTGCGTGTGATGAGTGAGAGAGATGGGGACAGGATCAAAAGGTCATCAACGTAGACCAAGAGCACTACTGGCATGCCTCTGTCCCAGCGGATGAAGCAAGATGGATCACACACACTCTGGATGAAGCCACCAGTCTCAAGGGTGTTGCTGATCTCTTTGTTCTAGCACCTAAGTGCTTGCTTGAGCCCGTAGAGGGCTTTCAGCAACAACCACACACGTTCAGTGCCATCCTCAAAGCCTTCTGGTTGTTTGACATACAACTCCTCCTCCAGAGGGCCGTTGAGAAAAGCATTTTTTACATCCATTTGATGGATGTCCCAGTCTTCATGTGCAGCCACAGCTAGCAATGCACGACTGGTGCTATACTTCCCAACTGGAGCATAGGTGTCGGTGAAATCTTGTCCTGGTATCTGATGGAATCCTTTTGCCACCAATCTGGCTTTGTATTTTTCAATCATTCCCGCCAAGTTTTTTTTGAGCTTGAACACCCATTTCACATCAATGGCCTTTCGACCAGGTGGGAGAGAGACAAGTTCGAACACTTTGTGATAAAGTAGGGCGTTGATTTCTGCAACCATAGCCTTTTCCCATTCTGCTGCGTCAATGCGCCCCCTCGCCTCAGTCAGGGTCAGGGGTTCGACAGCATCATGGTTAGTGCTTCCGGTCAAGTGATAGAATTGTCTGTAGTTGACGCGGGGAATACCCCGCAGGACTCGCCGTTGAGGCTCTGGAGCAGGCGGTGCTGGTCTGTCAGTGCTTACAGGTGGGAGTTGGCCTGCCAACCCAGGGGGTGACTGAGGTGCAGTGGACTTGATGCTAGCCAGATCTGATGGCGTGAGAAGGTCCTCTGGGAGAGGATTTTTGTCTCCCTTTTCCTGCTGTCCAGTGTGTGTTGGGACTGTTACTTCACGTGAAACAAAGACGGGCACACTCACATAGTGAGGGTAGTGCTCCGGTGGTGTCAAGTTAGGTACATGTCTCAGTGTACGAAACTGTTTGTAGGGCATGTGCTCCTGGAATGAAGCATCTCGACTTTCAAGAAAGGCGTGACTAGTGGGGTCCCAAAACCGCCACGCCTTTGAGGCGTGAGACACCCCCACAAAGACGCACCACCGCCCTCGAGGGCTGAGTTTGTGGTCTCTTTGTGGTCTGGCAAACCAGACACATGCCATGGTTCCCCATACTCTTGCAGGGCGAAGGTCTGCCTTTTCCTTAAACCACCGCTCCCAAGGGGTGACTGACTTGGGTAATGGACCCTGTGGGATCCGGTTCCACACCCAGGTGACGTACTTGACTGCCTCTTCCCAGAACCCAAAAGACAGGCCCGACTTGGTGAGCAGGGTGCGCAGTGCCTCACCCAAGGTTCTCTGCCATCTCTCTGCCACCCCGTTCTGCTGTGGCGTGTACGGTGCAGTGGTCTGATGCTCTATCCCTTGTGCTTTCAAAGATGCTGTCAGGGAACCCATGAACTCCCCACCTCTGTCAGTACGCAGTTTCATCAGTTTGCATTTTGTCTGACGCTCTGCAAGGGGAATCCATTCAGTGATGGCCTGTTGGGTGTCCGATTTGGATTTGAGCAGAAAAGCCCAGCGGAACCGACTGAAGTCATCTGTTAATGTCAAAATGTATTGTGAGCCGTACTGGACAGAGGGCATGGGCATCGGTCCTGTGAGGTCAGCATGAACTAGCTCAAGTGGTGTTGTGCTGTCTCTTTCTGACTTAGGGAACGCCTGTCTGTGAGCCTTGCCCTCATGGCATTCAAGACATGCGTCCACTTTGAGACCATGTGGACAGTCTTCTGGACTCAGTCCACGTGCAGATGAGTGTTTCAACATGGCTGTGATGAGGTCTGTGTGAACGTGTGCTAGACGACGATGCAAAAGTTCTGTATGCTGTGCATCAATGGCGGTCATGATGTGTGCTTGTGGACGTTGGGAGTATGTGGGAACAAGGGGGAAAAGAGTCAGACGGTAGAGCATATCAGCATGCAACGGCCCATCGACCAGCAGAGCACCAGCAGCATCAAAAAGCATGCAGCGTTGCTTTTGCGTTACAGTGGACATGTTGGCCTTGCGGTCAAGCTCTCCTCCTGACAACAAGTTCACTTTCAACTTGGGCACATACAACACACCAGTCAACCAGATCACCCCGCCCGGCGCCTGCAGTGCCACAGTGCCCACACCCTCAACTGCCAACATTTCCCCTGAGCCAGTTGTCACTCCCTCAACATCATGCTTGGCATACAGGGACACAAACAGCGACCTGTGCGGCGACATGTGATGCGAAGCAGCAGTATCAAACAGCCATTCATGCATGGGCAACGTGTGCGATGTGGTGACATGCGTGTGACCAAGGCGCTGACCTGACCCCTGTGGTGTGGCGGTGGGCTCGGGAGGCTGCAGCTCCGAGGGTGTCGTCCAGCCAATGGGTGGTGCTGCATACGGCTGCTGTGCGTCTGCCATCTCGGTGTACACGCGCTGTGTCCAAGTCGGTGCGAGTACAGGGGTGGTGGTGTTGGGCGGCACGTAGTACGGGCCCTGATACACCGGCAACGGTCCCTGGACCATCTGAAGCATCGCCGGCGGCTGCGGTGCGGGTGGTCCAAAAGTGGGTGTGCCGAACGGAGTAGGAGCACGTGGTCCCGCAGGACCCTGAGTCAACCAAGCCGGTGGGTGCAGCTGCTGGTTCAGGTGTGGGCGAGAGATTGACGAGAACTGCTGCTGAGCTGGCGGGGTCATAATGTGCTGAAGCTCTGGGCATGCTCTCCAAAAGTGGCCCGCCTGTCCGTAGTAGTTGCAGGTGCGTCCTCCTGTGCCTCGTCCCCGACCTCGCCCTCCGCCAGCCTGTCCTCCTCTGCCCCCTCCACCTCAACCACTCCCATGTCCAATGCCTGCAGGTGCACTGGACCCAGCCTGATGAGCGAATGCACTGGGTGTAGGGGTGTCAGCTTCGCGTGCTTCACCCCACAGAATGTCCTCGTAGTGCCGAAGTTCCTCAAAGACCTCGGCTAAATCAGTGCTTTCTATGTCAGTGACACGGAGCCGGCGTAGAAGGGACCTCCGGAACTCTCTGTACGATTCTCCCAAGTGGAGGAGGACTGGATCCAACCACTCTAATACGGAACAAGGCGCTCCAAGACCCAGGATGCGGCGGCGGATGTCCATCGCCCCATCCCAATACTCTGCGATGGGTGCTCCAGGCTTTGGGTATAGCCCCCGTAGTCTGTCACGCAAGGTGATTACTAGCGCCATCCCACGCTCCTCCTGCCGTGTGGCGAGGTGCTGCCACGCTTCATGAGGGCGTGCTGCTCCGCTACGTGGGTTAGTGGGATCCTTGCCTTTCCCACCAAAGCGGAGGTGTCGGATGGAGTAAACTTGGTCGTCGGGCAACGCGCGCACCAAGGCATTGAACGCGCGAAGAAGGACGCACTCGTCAGCGTCATCTGCTGCTGGTGAGAGGTAGACTTCCTCGAACCCATATTCCGCCGCCCACGCTAGGAATATATCCTTCCAAGTGAGGAAATCCCGCATGCCGAGCGGTGGAGGGGATAGGTCTTTTTGGGACATAACCTTGGACAGCTCCTCCCAAGTCACGGTTGTGGTCGCAGGTTGGTTGGAGGGGCGGCTGCCGTTGGAGTTGCTGTTGCCTTGCGGCGCGGAGCCTACATTGCTCATGATGGTGGCGTGGCGGTTCTCCTTTCCCCTTGCTTTTCTGCCACCAGCGGGTAGGTTTGCTCACAATACTCCTCTGTCCACTCTGGGACAGTGTGGGCTAGGGGCGGAAGCCCCTTGGCCTCGTCCCTTCAGCGTCCCGCCTATGGACGACTCTCTTCCCTTGAGATCTCGGCGGGTGTCACCCCCTAAAAGATCTTGGCTGCTCTCCTTCGGCTCCCCTCCGATGTCGCGGAGGTCTCTGAGCCTTACGCAGCCTGCTTCGACGGCCACAGCTTGCTGCAGCGGCTCAGTCACGGACCGTTGCCTTCAAGCCTCGTTTTTGCGGCCGCCCCTCTAAATCGCAGATCGCAACTGCTCTAGGCGCTCGCGTCAGGCGTTCTGGGCTCTGATACCATAAGAATGACTCTATGATTCCATTGCAACTTGTCTCACGGCGTTTGGTGAACGTATGAGGTCGCTAGGATTGAGTTAGTGCAGCCATGGATCAAGAACCGTAAAAAAGTACAAGTCCTAGAGTCACAGCGAGAAGAAGTCCTAGCGGGTGAGTCTCGCTAGGTGAGCTCACCCGTCGGCCGGCAAGCGAGGCTTGCCGGCCCTCACAAAAACACCTACGTGCGAAAACACTTCGCACAGCCCCTAAGTCGGTTCTAGGCCGAGTTTGAGTTCGAGCATAGCCTAGGCCTGTCTGTGATGTCCTCGTTCCATGTTTGGTACTATTCTAGATTCAGGTCCACAAGTAACATCATATGTCGAGGCACAAATCAGAGAATAACCTAGGTGCGCAGAGCGTAAGCCAAAGGAAGCCTCATGCAACTGGAGCAATGCTGAAGCAGGAGGGAGACGAGCACCGGAGAGCTAGTGTGGAAGCGTGGAGTGCTCGCTCGCCGGTGGCGCACGTGCTCACTGTGCGTTGCCTCCACTCTCAGAGTCAGCATGCCCTGCACACTCATGGACACAATGGTGTCGCAAATATGTACAGAGGAGAATTAACAGTTGTTTGAGCATCTGATTGCTTTGCTCAATTTGTCCGTCGGTCAGAGGATGGAATGTCGTCGATAGTTGGATCCAAATACCTTAACGTGTCATCAGCTCGCGCCAAAAACTACTAGAAAAGCGGTCGTCTATGTCGTTGATGATGGTATGGGGAACTGCGTGTAGCCACACGATCTGATTTAGAAACAACCGTGTTGTTCTTTATACAATGAAGATAGTGGTCGTTGGATTGAAGTGTGACAGTTAAGAAAAGCTGCCCACCACGATGCGGATGGTGTCATACCCCTCGGGTATGGCAGACAGAAAAGTCTTAAAGTCCATGCTGGTATCGGCCCATGGGTCCGTCACAACGGATTGAGGTTGAAGTAGACTAGGTGGCCTTGTGGGACAAGGACAGGTGTCGCACGAATTGCAGAAGGCGGCCATGTGCGTCTGTATTTTATCCCACCAATAGTACTTTGCCAACTTCTTTAGTGTATTATCCTCGCCAAAGTTTCGTCTTGGAACGGTGTCGTGGCATTCCTCCAATGGCATTGGTCGCAGCTCCTTGTTTGGAGGAACAATAATGTAGCTAGTACATAGCAGTTGCAAGCAGAGGTCGTCGAAAAAAAAACTTGGTCTTGTCATACCCGCCAAACTCCTCGTCGTCCTTTGCAAACATCCTGACGTGGTAGGGCTCTTGTTTGATGAGCAACATGCTTATCTCGGCCATTAAATCTAGTCGTTGACTTAAACCATTCACTGAATTTGTTTTTCCAGGTCGGTACTCGATATGGTAGTAGAATTCGGATTCGAGGAACTCCATCCATCAAGTTTATCGACGGCTTCGATTCGGCTGGGTCTTGAGACATTAATGGTTAGTGGGGATGATGCATCACTGGCATTCCAAGTAGCACCGGCATGTCTTGAACGTGTGTACGAATCTGATTATGTCTTTCTCGTGTACCGCATAGTTGCGTTCCGGCCCATGTAGTTTTCGCAACATATACGCGACCAGTTGTTTTCCACCGCCGTTGTCTCGGAGGATAACGGCTCCGTTGGCATGATTTGACGCGTCGGTGGCCATGGTATCATCCAACATAGGATCCACCAATTGTAAGGCTAGCACCGGGGTCAGAGAGTTCCTCAAAGAGTTGAACTCTTCTTGTTCGATGTCCTCTAAATTCCAGCCTATGGCTTTCTGGGTGAGATCGGAGAGAGGCGTTGACACCCGTACATAGTCCTTTATGAATAGACGATAGCAGTTGCAGAAGTCCAAAAACATCGGGACGTCCCGAACGTTTGTGGACGCCGGCCAATCAACGACCCCCTCCACCTTATTTGGTTCCATGGTGATCCGTCTGCCACCGATGATGTGGCCTAAAAACTTGTTCGAACACCGACCAAAGTCGTATTTTGAGAGTGTTCCAAAAAACTTCTCTCTTTGTAAATTCTTGTGAACATTTTGGACATGTCCATTTTGCTCCTCCGGGTTGCGGCTGTACACCAGGATGTCGTCGAGATATACGAAGACAAAGTCATCGAGGTACGGGAAAAAAATGTTATTCATCGCCACATAAATATTGCGAGGGAATCTGTGAGTCCAAACGGCATGTCCGTGAACCCAAAGTGCTCGTATCTAGCATGGGAAACTATCTTTTCGATGTCCTTATCCGATATGCAGATCTGATGAAAGTCACTGAGTACATCAATTTTGCTTAAGATTCGGGCTCCATGGAGTTGATAAAAAAGTTCATCTACTTGCGGGAGGGGGAAGCGGTTCTTGATGTTGATGTCATTCAACGCCCGGTAGTCTACGCACATCCGCATGTCTCTGTTTTTTCTAACAAAAAGTACCTATGCTACGTAGGGTGACGTGGAGGGTCTGATGAACCCATGTCTGAGCATCTTCTTCCAGCTTCTTTTTTAGCTCAGTCAACTCGTGATTTCTCATCCGATATGTCCCCTTCACTACCGGTCCACTGATGGACTTTAGGTCTATCTGATGGTGAATGTCACGTTGCAGTGATATCTCTTGGGACAGTTTGTCAGAAAAACCTCTTTGAACTCCTCGATGTGTTTTGTAAATTCCTTCGCTACTATTGCAAACTTCTCAGGCGTGCTTCGGCCGCTGCAGTTTCTTTTTCTTCTCCTGCTTCCACGTGGACTAGCCACACTTGGGCTCTGCGATTTAGATATTTCTTGGCCACGTCCAGAGATATCGGCTAGCATTTTATGATTATCACAGCTTCCTCCACTACTTCCACCTCTGATGCTTCTCATAACCGTCGTTGCGTCGTGGGTCACTCGACCAGAGGCAGGTATCTTTTTCTGCCATTAATGTTGACGTAGACTACTTCGCTGCTCCACTCAACCTGCGGATTGTGTTGATATAGGAAATCTCGCCCAAGGATGATTTTTGGTCGCTCATTAGACAATTCCTTCATATCATTACGTTGTGCTGATCTCCGATTTGTAGTCGGAGTTGTTTGTCAATTCGGCGGATCTGCAGCTGTCCCTCGACGCTCTTTCCTTCAAAGGCTCTTACTTCTATGTGCAAATCCAACTTCTGAACCGTGTTGTTGCCGATGAAACTGCAAGAAGCTCCTCCATCTAGTAGTGCCGGCACCATTCTGTCACTTTTCTAATCCCTCGGTTGCACTCATAGCAGTATCGCCAGCTGGTCATCCTAGTAGCCCTCGTTGAACTTTGTGATCTCAAGAATCCTCGTCTACGATGATGTGAATGGCCCAAATGGGCAATCGGTCGGCTAAGATTTTTCAGACTGGACAGGAGCCTCGTCGTCTACTCCTGCCCTTTGCTATTTCCCAACTCTTCACTCGTTTTCTTCGACTTCTCCCCCTTTTGGCTTGCGGTTGTCGCTTTCGGCAGTCCCATGAGATATGACCTGGTTTCTCGCAAGTCCTGCATTGAGCCATTGATCATGCTGATCAACGGCGTCAATCTCCATCAGAGATGAAGTTTCCGCCGACTGCAACTTCTCTCCGCCACGATGAGGATTGTGGCTGGGGTTGCGAGCCATTAGATTCTTGCATCGGACTGTTGTAGTCGGCATTGTCGATGCGGTCGGCTGCTGCGATCATTCGCAGAAGGTCATATGGGATGCCAAAAATGGCGATTGCTTGTGGAATTTCTCGCTTGAGGCTTTTGTTGTAGTAGAAATACAGTTTCTCAGGGCGGAGGTCACTGCTGGTGATGATTTTCCAAGTCGCCAAGTGTACTCTGCCATGTTGGACTAATCACGTAGACATTGGAGTCTGTACTGTGTCTGAGACTTCTTGTTCAACTTCCTGAAGTGAGTGAGTGTAGCACGTGCGAAGTCGCTTCATGTTTCTGGTGGCATGAGGGAGTCGTGCCAAATCAGATTTATCTTCTTGAGAGGTAGTACACCTGCGACCAACATATGAGAGTGGTTGCATGAGCCGTTGATCGTGCTCCGCCGGTCTCTTGCTGGTTTTGGATGGCCTTTAGATTTGACCACCAACGAAAAACCATGCCACGTAAAAGTGAGACCACAAGGCCTAATTTCGTTTTGTTGTTGCTGACACCAGTAGCGGTGAAGAACACCTCTACACTCGTCAGCCATGTCCTCACCACCGGTCCCTCAGGGTTTGAGGGATCGAACGTCTCAAGAAATGTCGGTAAGATCAGGGGTTCGCTCGAGAGTTGCAAATTTCTCTAGGTGACCACTGCTCTGCATGCACGAGATACTCAAAGCTCCTCCATTACCGGGTTAAGCTGTTGGAGTAGATGAATTTTTAGGCTCTCGAGTCCCAATGATTTCTGGTACATGTCTCCGTTGATCCGTGCTTGTTGGCCGCTGCCTCACATCGTGCCAGGTTTTGACCCAACGAGCTGCGGTGGAGGCGAAGGGTTTGCCGAGCCCGAGGGGTTCGGCACCAGATTGGGCGTCGGGTTCGTCGACACTACACCATTTTCCACAAAAGTTGTCACCACTTCCTGGTTCACCTAGAGAGCGTTGTTGTTTGCGTCCTTCTGATCCGCCATCGCCGGAATACTCGCTGGGGACTGGTGCTCATCGTCGGGTGTGTTTGCTCCATTCACCTTTGTCGTCGCAAAGTATACAATCTTTTGAACAGTGGAGATGCGCAAATGACTCGTGCAAGGTTGTTGCCAGGTAGTTAATGTGCCGGTTGCACCTCCAACATCGCTACTGTCTGATACCGCTTGTGTTACGTCAAGTGGAACGAAGGTGGTTCATAGGGATGAGGTGCGGGACAAAAGCCGATTCTGGTATTTGGGACAAATGGATAATTTGTATTAAGCAATAAGTGTACTTTGATGATAAGTGTCGAGAGAGTCGAGCACATCTATACAACGGTGAGAATGAAAACGAGGCATATGTTGGGTCATTGGAGTTTGAGCCAAGAGATGCGTGCGAGGTTGCATCGTGAGTGGCTGATTCAAGAAGCTCTGCCGAGAAGTCAGGGGGATTTGAGAATATGAAGGTGCTCCTTTATAAAAGTCTAGCACCATCAAGAAAAAGACTGAATGATATCAAAAATTGATGGATTCATGATAATTTTGCCGACCATTCTGGAAGGTGGTCGAAGTTGTCAGAAGCTTCTGGAACGTAACATCGAAGGTTGGTATAGTTGGCCAAAATGCCCTCAACCGAATGGCATAAAAGTCCGGAAGTCGTCGCGTGGTGGGCCATGAATGTAAGGAAATAAATGCCCACTCGCGTACGTCAGGGACGTAACAACTGGAGGGACAACAATGCCTTTATCCTGAAATGCAAATCCTGCACAAGTCTTTCAAGTGTTTATGCAATCTGATCTTTGATCATAGATCTCCTGATGAGGAAGGCCAAAAGAGAGCACATCCGCTGACAAACACTGGCAGCCCGATGAAGACTTTGGCAATGAAGGGTCCCCATAGCAACCAATTTGTGATGTTTGCTAGACGACACAAGCATCAGTAGCACCATGCTTTGCAAAAAAATACATAGCTCTGACAACTCGGACGACCATTGGGTGTTGGACTTCTGGGGCTAAAAATAAACCCTCCCCTTTGCCGATGGCCGCCAAGGTGTCATTTTATAATGGGAGAAGGCTGTGCCGGATGCTGGAATAAAGGATGTAATCTAGTAGAAGTTACTACAACTCGAGGGCCTCAACAATCATCTCCTCCAACATCTCATCGCGGTCTTGGAGGATCTATGGAATATGTGTGCAGGTAGCTGTACTCACAGAGGGTAATAATCAACTAATGAGTGAATTCCAAATCTGGCCAGCACTTCTTAAGTCGTTCAATCCTACCATATAAAAGGGACCAAAGGTTTGGATGTGGATGGAATTTTTGGAGCTGCACTTCACTGTTGTTCCTGTCAATAACAATGGAAAGAAAACCCCTTATGGCCTTGATATTTCGTGGAATGGAATTGAGTTCGTGGTTCAATCTAAAGGAAATACAACCGTAACAAGAGACCGGTGGAGTCCAATCCATGACTCACACGACCGCTCTCACATCCACAAGTGCATGCGTTCTACATACTGAGAGAATTGATTCAACATGGCAAGATTCTTTGAATCCAACACAACATTGGAACGATTTCATGTGCTCCGTCCTCGCATCTTTTAAGAAACTTTACAGGAAGTCCAATGCATGGCACAAGCCTCAATGCTTACGTCAACAATCTAACGTGAAGGATTACACATGGCGTTTTTGTAAAATCACTTATGCAGTGACATTGCTCCCAACATACTATGTTTTTACTACAACAACGGCCTCAAACACGATCTCTAGCGAGCAAAGACATTATTAAACTTTCAAGATGACCTTCCATACATGATCTCAGATCTGTCAGGAATTTCGCCCCTCATCATGCCGTTGTGTGAGTGGTGAGGCGGTTGACATCTCATCAGCACCAAGATGCCAGCTCACACATGCGCAATTGGGAATGGGTGCTGCACTTGTGCAGCACCACACGCATATGGCCCGAATCATCTGAGCGCACCAGCAACAGCGGCATCATTCACAGAGTAGTGCTCGTGACAAAGGAGCTTTGAGAATCTGGCTGGCACAGGAGAGGACATGCAGGGTCAAGGCTGGAGGTCTAGAGCATGGCACAGGGCAAAACAGCCCGTGGCCATGGCTGATGACGAGGCGGCACTTGAGGCCGGCCACTTTGCCATGTGGTAAAGAGTCTCAGCCATGTGGCTGAGTCGTCGACTTTTAAGATAGAGCTCAGCATGGTGTGAGTTCATGTAATCTGATAGTTTCTCCTTAAATTAGGTGATGTGTTGGATCCAACGCAGTTTGAATCGCAGCAATCGTCCTAGAAATGAGGAAGATATGGCTTGTCAAAGTTGAGTGGTGCAGCCAGCCGGAATTGGCCGGCTGACCACTTGTCTGTCCAAAAATGGGTCCGACGGTGAGGAGTTCGACTACCAGCACGCAGACCAAGGCCAAGGCGTCCTTGGGGATTTTAGAAAAATATCCCATGGTTCATTGGAACCATGGGCGCCTCGGAAAAGTGGCATGATGCTTCATTGGCGACCAGGGCGCTTCGGACGCCCGCCACTCAGGCGTATGACAAACGTTGAGTTACAATGATGCACGTGGGAGAACATAGCGGGCGCTGCGCTGATCTGAATCACATTCTCTTTGGTGAATTAGAAAGCTTGTGACAATTACTATAACTTTCCAGGCAATGTACATGTCCATTAAGTGACTCAAAATGACGTCATTTCTGTCCGAAAATTCCCTCCTACGTTCTGCCATGGTTCTGCTCATGTGACCTCTCACATTCGGTGTGGTGACCCAAAGCGCACCGTCAGTCAAACCCGTCGTCGCTCGCCATGCCCCAAGCTCCCACCCCTGTGAGAGCTGCATGCCCACTTGTGGAAAGTCGGGAAGCGATTTGCGACAAAGGGTTATGGGCCTACTTGGGTCACGACCAGTGGCGTCGCACGGCTTCCACGAGCAAGGATATGACTGGAGCAGTCACCACCATGGTGCATGGTGTGCACAACACGAGTGACAAGTGGATTCCATGCTGGGCTCCCCACGTACTCAGGCGGCGGCAGAATGGGGAAGACGGCATCTGGCATGTCGTTGAAGGGTCGGACGTAGCTGCAACATGTCCATGCAAGAAGGCCGGCGGCACAAAAGTTACGTGGTTGCCGAAAAGCTTCTTGATGCAACGCAGCAGCAGGCTTGGTTGAACCATGCCATGAACTACCTTGAGCCAGTAAAATAGACAGAAATCAGCCATGGCTCCCCGTTCACGGCTGAAGTTGTCAAATCCAACGTCATCTTGACTCAAACCCTCCAAGGCATCAGCAACTTTGCAGAGAAGCATTCGTAGCAGATTGATTCACACGGTCACTGCTTCGAGCAAGGAGGCGTACCTCTCTGCTGCAACGTGGTGCTGCTGGTGGCTTTGCTCAACGGCAAGGCCATTCCTCTCGATACAATTGGAGCTTGACAAGCAAAGTGCTGGACAACATGGGAGCAAGGGACTGCGTCGTCCTCTGTGCACATCGCCCGTCACCACGCTGGAGGCGGGGACAACGGGAGCGAGACACATCTGCGTGGCATCACTGGAGGTGGTGCAATCTGGAGAGCCAATGGGCTTCATGGCAAAAATGGGCCACAGAGGAAGCCGTGGACCTCGCCAAGATCTGGAGAGGAGGAAGGCAGACCGGGTCCGCAGTCGACACATGCCAAGGCTTTATGCTCCTAAACTAAGGAGCAGTGGTCGCTGTTGTTGAGGGTGGCCGCGTTGCATGTCGGGAACATGCCAAAATCCATGAACAACCCGTCTAGAGCAAGAGAAGTGGAGCTTGTGGTAGCTGCTGCTGGCTGGCTCAGGAGGTGAGGGTGGTGGAGAGAACCAACAAAGAAAAAACGGGGGTGATAAAAATGGAGGAGAGTTGATCTCTATCAACTCCAAGGGAGCAGTAGGTGGGGCGTCAAGGGAGTCGTTGCGGACCTGCTCATGTGGAGATGTGACAGAGTGGTGAGTGGTGTGCTGCTGGAAAGGGGGACAAGGCTCATGCAAAATACAAGGGTTGCCTCAGCCTCCACACCTCATGGTCGCGGCAGGCGCGTCAGCTTTGGGCGCGGCGCCTCCTGGACAAGGACAAGGGAGGAGAGCTGCATCAACGTGGGATGTAGCACTGCAGCAGTGCAAACTCACAAAGGCTCAAGTCCCTTTGGAAGGGAGCAAGCGCATGCACTGGAGGACAGAATCAGTCTCGACAACCCCGAGTGGCAGCAGCTGTTCAGCCGCCGTGACGCCTGATTTAGCTGAGCCAAATGCAGCTGCGGTGTGCAGGACACAGCAGGTTTGTCAAGCAGGGGGAGCTGGTTCTAATCCCTAAAATAGGGGTGAGCTGCCGGTGCATCAACATCAACAAAAAAATCAACCACAAAATTGTAGTGGGTTGTCTCCAAGGTGCAGCAGGGTTGGAGCGTGCCATGAAGGTGATGGCAGGAGGCCAACACCGGCGCGGGAAGCTATAGCCACAGTTGTACGTATTATAAACGGGAGACAAAATCAGGTCCAAGGGGCTGGCTTCAACAACGTTGGAGGCACGTACTTGTAGCAGCAAGAACAGCCGGCTGTGCCAAACTGGCGAGAAAGCAGTCCACTTTGGGTGGATGTGGCTCGGCTCACATTGGGTACAAGAGAGGGTGTAACGAGGGTGCTGGAAGCAGAAAATGGGGCCTGAGTGGGGCAATGTGGCTCCACAAGCAATGGAAGCAACAGCAGCATCAAGCAACGCACACGCTTGTAGCAGCAAGAGATGCCGGCTGCGCCATTCGGCAAGGAAGCAGTCCACTTCGGGTGGATGTGGCGGGGCTCACGCTGAGTCCAAGTGGGGACGTGTCCTGGGTGCTGATTGTATGCAGGAAAACCATGATGGAGCAATATGGCTTCAACAACATCAGATGAAGCAGCGACAGCAGTGTTGGCTCCGGAGGGCAAGGTGTGCAAGCTGCGGAAGTCCTTGTACGGGCTAAAACAATCGCCCAGATGCTGGTACCAACAGATGGACAGCTTCATGGCACAACTCGGCTTCAAGCGCTGTGACGCGGATCACAGCGTGTACGTGCGGCGCGACAAACAGCTCCATCAGTTCGTCGCACTCTATGTGGACGACCTGATTGTATGCTCGACGGATTTGCCGAGCCTACAGCAGCTGAAAGAGCAGCTGAGCAGCAGATTCCAGATGTCGGACATGGGGGAGCTAGAGTACTACCTCGGGGTGAGCATTACGCGGAACCGGAGGGCGCGCACACTTGAGCTGGGACAGGCCAAATACGTGGCCGAGGTGCTGAAGTGGTACGGCATGGAGGACTGCAAACCAGTTGGCAGTCCAGTCTCCACAACCTGTGAACTGAGTGCGGCAATGGCGCCGCAAACAAAAGAAGAGCGGGAGGATATGGCAGGGGTGCCCTACCAATCGGCGGTGGGTAGCCTCATGTACGCCATGGTGGCGACTCGACCAGACCTGGCCTACGGGGTGGGCCAAGTGAGCAGGTACGTGGCCAATCCAGGGCCACTACACTGGCAGGCGGTCAAGCGCATCCTCCGCTACCTGCAAGCGACGCGGCATGCGTACTTGAGGTTCGACGGCAAGGGGCGGGCGGACCCCTTGCGTCTGGTCTGCTACACGGACGCAGACTACGCTGGCGATGTGGACAAGCGGAAGTCCACATCCGGCTACGTGTTCTTCCTCGNAGCCTCATGTACGCCATGGTGGCGACTCGACCAGACCTGGCCTACGGGGTGGGCCAAGTGAGCAGGTACGTGGCCAATCCAGGGCCACTACACTGGCAGGCGGTCAAGCGCATCCTCCGCTACCTGCAAGCGACGCGGCATGCGTACTTGAGGTTCGACGGCAAGGGGCGGGCGGACCCTTTGCGTCTGGTCTGCTACACGGATGCAAACTACGCTGGCGCTGTGGACAAGCGGAAGTCCACATCCGGCTACGTGTTCTTCCTCGCTGGTGCAGCGGTCTCGTGGTGCAGCAGAAAGCAAGACTGTGTTGCCACCTCCACAGTGGAAGCAGAGTACATCGCGCTGGCCGAGGCGATCAAGGAGGCGGTGTGGCTCCGCACGATGCTGGGGGAGCTGGGCGTGCCGCAGCAGGAGCCTACGGTGGTACAAGAGGACAACACCGGCTCAATCTCGCTGACCAACAACCCGACGCAGCATAGGAGGACGAAGCACATTGACGTGCGTTATCATTACGCACGGGACATGGTTGAAAAGGGGCAGGTGGTGCTGCAACACTGCAGCACGCACAACATGCTTACGGATTGCTTGACCAAAGCGCAACCCGTGGACCGGCACGCATTGAGCGTGGCCGGACTTGGGATGACCAGCTATGATGGGCTGGAGGGTGCAGCGGAAGATGAGTGAGAGCAGGCAGGAGCAGCGGGCATGGCAGGTGCAAGGGGGAGAATGTTGTAGATTTGCCCCTCTACATGCCCAAGTGCGGCGCCGGGAGGCGCCGACGAGCCGCCAGAGAGAGGAAATTCCTTGTCGATGGATCTGGCGACTTGGTAATTGCTCGGATCCTAAAATGGAGGATTGCCCCTGAAAGTTGACGAGTTGTTGAATCCGGTGGAAGTTGTTTCACCGGAATCGGACTAGTAACGAGGGACATATGGGCTTCCAAAGTTGGGGTGTGCGCGGCGGTTCTGGGAGCCGGCCGCGGTTCGACTTCCGGTGAATAATCGACCGGAACGAGTAACAAAATGCCATCTGGGGATTTTGCTCCGGAAGGTCTGCCGAGGCGTCCGGTGGATGATCCGCCGGATTTCAGGAGTGCAGTTTGTTACTGATGGACTTGGCCAAAATCCTGGCTCGGAGTCCGAAACTCAGTAGTACAGTTTGTTACTCGGGGACTTGGTCAAAATTCCGACTGGAGGTCCGTGAACAGGTTTCGACCCACATGAATCCCCATCACCAAACTCGATGATTAACTCATCGAGTTAATCATCGAGGGGCGCCGCCACTATGCGTAGGGACATCTGCGCCTCCGGAATGGCGTTTTGATGGGTCCTTGATGTGTGAGGGCGCCTCGGCGGGCGACGTGGTGCACGCCGCCGACTGAGCGGCTGATTTGGGGTGCTGCGCTTCGGATGACGTAGCGGGAGCTACGGTGATTCGAATTGCGCACGGTTTGGTGCGTTGGAGAGCTCATGACTAGCCCTACAAATGTTCAGATCATGTCTATGTTCAAAAACTAATGCAAAATCACGTTCTTCCCTCCGCAAAAGTGACTGTCTCGCNTGTGTGTGTGTGTATGTGTGTGTGTGTGTGTGTGTATGTGTGTATTGTTGAAGATTTGCCCCTCTGCATGCCCAAGTGCGGCGCCGGGAGGCGCCGACGAGCCGCCAGAGAGAGGAAATTCCTCGTCGACGGATCAGGCGACCCGATAATTACTTGGATCCTAAAATTCAGGATTGCCCCTGAAAGTTGATGAGTTGCTGAATCCGGTGAAAGTTGTTTCACCGGAATCGGACAAGTATCGAGGGAGATATGGGCTTCCAAAGTTGGGGTGTGCGCGGCGGTTCTGGGAGCCGGCCGCGGTTCGACTTCCAGTGAATAATCGACCGGAACGAGTAACAAAATGCCATCTGGGGATTTTGCTCCGGAAGGTCTGCCGAGGCGTTCGGTGGATGATCTGCCGGATTTCAGGAGTGCAGTTTGTTACTGAGGGACTTAGCCAAAATCCTGGCTCGGAGTCCGAAACTCAGTAGTACAGTTTGTTACTCGGGGACAGTCTAAATTCCGACTGGAGGTCCGCGAACAGGTTTCGACCCACATCAATCCCCATCACGAAACTCGATGATTAACTCATCGAAACAGACCCCAAAGGCGCGAGGGGCGCCGCCACTACGCGTAGAGACATCTGCGCCTCCGGAATGGCGTTTTGATGGGTCCTTGATGTGTGAGGGCGCCTCGGCGGGCGACGTGGTGCACGCCGCCGACTGAGCGGCTGATTTGGGGTGCTGCGCTTCGGATGACGTAGCGGGAGCTACGGTGATTCGAATTGCGCACGGTTTGGTGCGTTGGAGAGCTCATGACTAGCCCTACAAATGTTCAGATCATGTCTATGTTCAAAAACTAATGCAAAATCACGTTCTTCCCTCCGCAAAAGTGACTGTCTCGCAATTTGTCTTCAACTGCCAGAAACATAGCGTGAGGCGACCGGAAAGCTCACGCTTAGACTCAGAACCCGCACAAAAGTAGCCGTGAACGCAGAAGACCAGTCAGGACACGTTGGAACTGCCTCCACCCGGGGGCCAGTTTCTGACATGGCGGTGGGAGAGGGTGAGACTGTCTTCTATTTTTCTGTCCAGAGTAAGCACGTGGAACGTTGTGTGAAGGTGGTACTCCTTGTTCCCGGGCTGGCTGCTTACCTCCTCTCTATTTCATCTCACATCTCCCAAGGCCAGCAGGTTCGCTTTGAGAGTGATGGCTGCACCATCTCAACACGTGTAGTCCAGGTGCTTGCAAAGGTGGACAACAACGACGGCCTCTACCATCTTTTTTGGCATTGTAGAAGGGATTTGCCTCAACAACAGCTGCAAGAGTGGGAGACAACGACATCGGCCTGTGGCATTGCCGGCTTGGACACCTTGGCTTTGGCACAGTCATCTCCATGCAGCATATTGTGCACGACCTGCAACTGAAGGAGGTGAAAAATCCCGGTGCGTCTGCCTAAAAGAGCTACATCGAAGAGATACAAGCCCACTCTCCATTCTCTAAGGGGGGAAGGTGGCAGCTGAGCTTTTCTCTCTTTTGCACTCTAACGTGTGTGGTCCCATGCCATCACAGTCCTTGTCCGGCAAGCTGTACTTTCTCACGTTCATTAAGGACAAGTTACGGAAGACATGGGTGTTCTTTCTGGATCAGAAGGGTGATTGTTTTGACACATTCATTCAAGGCATGGTTGACTACTGCACAGAATAAGAGTCGCAAGCATTTGAAGGTGCTTTGCACCGATGACGGAGGAGAGTACATCTCCAATGACTTCCGCAACTTCCTCAAGAACTGCGGGATCTGACACGAGGTGATGCCACCCTAAACAACGCAGCTGAATGGTGTGGCTAAGCATGCAAACTGCACACTCATGGGGCTTGTCCGCAGCATGCTCAAGGACACCGAGCTCGTGTCAACATTCTGGGCGGAGGTAGTCAACACTGCCGTGCACCTTAAAAGTAGGAGCCTGACACACGCCGTGCCATTGATGAGGCCGGAGGAGGCATGGACAAGAAGCAAGCCAAATTTCATGCACCTAAACGTACTCAGGTGTGGTGCATTCATCCATGTGCCTGCCGCTAATCGCAACAAGCTGGATACCAAGGGTGTGAAGGCTACCTTCCTTGACTACGACACCATGGGATACCGTTCATACAACCTTGCCCCACGCAAGATTTTCCGAAGCCGTGACGTGGTATTCAAGGAGGACGTGAAGGGCTGGACATGGAGCCCTAAGGAAGCAGTTACGGTTGCACCGGCTCTTGAGCCAGTGGGAGCCGAAGAGCCTGCAGTTGAAGAGGAGCGTGCGGAAGGTAGTGGTGACAGTGCAGCAGAGGCAGCTAAGCAAGCAAAGCAGCCGGCAACCACAACAGACAAGGAGGAGCAGCTGAGCAAGCACTAGCAGCTGGCACGGAGGTCTGCATGCCTCAACCATGGCGCAGATGTTCTTGTGGAGCCACTGTGGCGATCCGAGCGCCTTACAAGAAAACAAAGGCCGGTGGAGGAGCTGCTCAATCTATGCACTTTTTTATCTTCACAGGAGCCTTCTCCCCTTGAGCTCCTCTTCCTCACTGTTACCTATGACCCAACGACATACAACAAAGCCATTTGTGTCAGAAGAATGCAATGAGTAGCGACGGCAATAGAAAAAGCAAGCAGAAGCACCAGAACATGCACAGGTACGTCAGCAAAGTGATGGAAGCGTGAGTGGTCCCGAGGAGTTAGTCGTAGAACTTGCAGGGAGCCGAGACACTGAGGGTGCAAGGTAGACAGGAGACAGTGAGAGAAAGTGAGAGCGAAGTGAGTGATGGGTCGGTAAGCGCTGAATGAAGGAGCCAGAGTGTCGGAGCGAAGACCTGTAAGCTGGGAGTGGTTGGCGAAGGCAAGATGGGCGAGGGGCGAGCAGAGCGAGGACACGGCGGCGAAGCCGCGGAACCAAGGGGGAACAGGATGGGAAGAACTGTTCTGGTTAATCTTTGGAGGGAATGAAAATCTTCCATATATACAAAGGAACAGATCAAAACTTAGTACAACGGCTTCTTCGCTAGCCGGACGCGAGTGACTCTTCTTCACTGAAGCAGCTGCAAACTACGCCGGCAGCAAGGCAAGGTGCCAGAGTGGCAGGAGGCCATGCACACGCTCAAAATGGGGCCGAGGAGCTAAGAAGGCTCTACCAAGGAGGGCACAAATACAGTAGTGTCAGCTGCAAGAGAATGCTCCATGAAGCTGATGGGATCAGCTTGAGGGGGAGTCGAGCGGCATGCTGAGGCACGAGGGGGAGATGGTCAGGATTTTCGTCCCTCATCATGTTGTTGTGTGAGTGGTGAGGTGGCTGACATCTCGTCAGCACCAAGATGCCAGCTCACACACGCGCAAGTGGGCATGGATGCTGCACTTGTGCAGCACCACACACATGTGGCCTGCATCATCTGAGAGCACCAACAACATTAGCATCATCCACGGAGCAGTGCTCGCGACGAAGGAGCCGTGAGAAGCTGGCTGCCACAGGAGAAGACATGCAGGTTCAAGGCTGGAGGTATAGGGCATGGCACACGGAAAAACAGCCCGTGGCCATGGCTAATGATGAGGCGGCACTTGAGGTAGGCCAATTTGCCATGTGGTAGAGTCTCGACCATGTGGCTGAGTCATCGACATGTAGGATAGACCTTAGCATGCTTTGTGTTCACTTGATCTGATAGTACCTCAAGGTAGGTGATGTGCTGGATCCAATACAATTTGAATTGCAGCAATCGGCCTAGAAGTGAGGAAGATATGGCTTGTCAAAGTAGTGTGCAGCCAGCCGGGTTTGGTCGGCTGACCACTCGTCTGTCCAAAAATGGGTCCGACGGTGAGGCGTTAGACTCTCAGCACGCAGACTAAGACCAAGGCGCCCCTTGGGGGATTTTAGACAAATATCTCATGGTTCATTGGAGCCATGGGTGCCTCGGAAAGGCGGCATGATGCTTCGTTGGCGACCAGGGCGCTTCGGACGCCCGTCACTCAGGCGTGTGACATACGGCTGAGTTGCAATGATGCACATGGGAGAGCGTAGCAGGCGCTGCGCTGCTTTGAATCAAGCGCACTTTGGTGCGGTAGAAAGCTTGTGACAAGCACTATAACTCGTTAGATCATATGTGTGTCCATTAAGTGACTCAAAATGACAGAATTTCCGTCCAAAGTTCCCCTCCTGCATTCTGCCATGGTTCTTCTCATGTGACCTCTCACATTCGGTGTGGCGACCCAAAGCGCACCGTCAGTCAAACGGTCGCTGCTTGCCATGTCTCAAGATCCCACCCATGTGAGAGCTGTCCACAACTGTGCCTGGTTGTGGACAGTCAAGAGGCGATTTCCGACAAGATCGACAACGCTAACTTGAACAATCAGATGCAAGAATCCAATGGCTACTGACACTAAAGCTGTAATAATTACCATGGTAGGAGATTCCAAGTCAAAGGAGACCTCTAACATTACGGAGATGTGCCTGTCAATCAGCACGACCAACACTTTTAGTGGACGTGGAGGAAGCCGGGACACATCTCATGCAACTATTGCAAAGGGGAGCGACAGGCCCATCAAAAGGAGGGAGGTTGGAAAATAACTGAGGAGAGGAGTCTAGAAATTGTAGAAACGGTGATGCTCCTGTTTGATGGAAAAAACTACGTTGACGGATTCCTGATCCAAATGGCTTCCGACATCACAAACTAGGATTCATGAGAATGCAAAGTCTGACAAGGGCTACGATAAGGACCAACTGACGATACTACTATGAGTGAAATCTTGAGGTTGTAAGAGTTGTAAAATGATACCTGCACTCTTGGATGGAGGAGCTTCTTATCGTTTTGTTGGTCATGAGATGGGCCGGAAGTTAGGTCTGTAGACCAAATCAGAGAAATCTGAAGGAAAAAAAATCCATTGAGAGAGAACATTTGTTGACTTTACTAACCACTCCGATTGCAAAGTAAGGAGCAATATGACGAAACGACTTGGAGCCCTCAGAGCAACCACAATATCACAACTGGACAAAATTTACTATACCAGCACAAATCATAAGTCGATTGGTCTAGCATAATGGTCTACATCAATATAAGTAGAAAAAAGTGACACTGTATTGTGAGTGACTCTGGTAGAGTGACTCACAACACAATGACGGTTACAAGAAGCAGTATAGGAGGAAATCGCAAGGGAAGTTGTAGAAATCATAAAACAGCATAAAATGCAAAAATATTTGGGTGTGGCCAAATGACACCTTCGACGAGAAGCTCAAGTGTGGCTAGTCTACGTTGAGTTAGGGAAAGGAAGCAAGGTAGCGGCAACAAAAGGGACAAAGTAAACAGACTCATTGGCCTCTACACCTGAGAAGTTCACAATCATTTAGGAGGAGATTGTATCATCTTTTTTAAGATTTTGAAGGTTTTTTTCTTAACAAAATTTCCTTAGGGTTATCTCTGGAACATAATGTCAACCAACACATATGGTTGAAGCTAGGCAGAAGCAGCAAAGTGACAATCAAGGGGAATTATTGGATGAGTGACCACAAACTGACCAATTTGAAAAACATTTGGGTGATATGCTGGGTTAGAAGTTCATT
>SZWC01001735.1:99984-120551 GCA_023375785.1 Penium margaritaceum | reverse complement strand
CCCCGCCATGGCTGGCTGAATCTCCACCATATCCTGCCCTACCTGTAGCTTCCCCTTCATCTCCAGCACTGTCTATGTCCATTCCAATACTTTCTACGACCTCTCTTTCTTCTCAGCTGCCTGCACCCAATCCTTTTTCTCCTGGACTCCCTTTGTTCTCTCCCTCTTCGCCAGCGCTGTCCTCTCCAGCCTTGTCATCAGCCTCCTTGATGCCCCTTGTGTCTCTCTATGTCTGGGATGATTGCCTCCGTGCCCTTCCTACCAACAGTCACAACGTATGTCCCTTTATCCTGGTTCCTTCTCTCATGGTCCCACTGCACCAGAACGCACCACTTTTTCTGGTGAGCCCGGTCTCCGTGCTCTAAGAAAATCTGTTGAATTGTCCAGCTGTGCCAATCGTTCATCCCAACACTGCTCTTGGGTATTCTCTTGTTTGAGCATGAGTTTTACCATGGTCTAGCCATGTCTGTTTCTGGGTATGTGACCCATTGCTTTGCTACTGCTGGCCTCACAAAACTGCCTCCAAAGGCCATGAATATTCATGAGGTTCGCAAGGTAACTGAATCCACTCTATAGGAAACGAGAATGCATGATGAACTAAATGCTTTGACTGGCTTCATCTTGTATGAGCAGGTCAATCTTCCACTTGGCAAAGTTGGCGTCTCGCCCAAGTGGGTTTATTGTAGAAAGCTCAACCCAGACAACATGGTGGAGCGATACAAAGTGTTTTTCACGGCCACGATAGTCTCACAAAACCCTAGAATCAACTGCTGTAAAAAATTTACTCTAGAGGGACGAAATACCACTGCTTGAGCTCTTCTTTGTCTTGTTGCTCCATATGACTCTGAATTTCAGCAAATGGATGTGAACAATGCCCTCCTTCATGGTAGGCTTGATGAAGATATTTACCTGATTCAGCCCCTCGGCTACACTAATGGTACCAAGAAGGAGAGGCTTCTATGCAAGACCCTGTATGGCCTCAAGCAATTGCCACATTTTTGGAACCAAGAGATGAAATCCACACATGAGAAGGGTAGCTTTCATACTAGCACAAGTGATCTTACTTTATTTTATAATACACCCTCTATCCCCCCTGTTGCCAGTCTTGTGTAGATTGATGGTCTACACGTTGCATTCCCCAACCTGGCTGGTGACCGATTGGTCATGAGTCTTCCGCAGTTGGTATCTCGGCCAAGCTCAAGTCTTCCTCTGTATGGAATTTGAGCTTGATTCCTTGAAGTGAATTCTTCATGTTCACTAGGTTGCATATGTGTACGGACTAGGGGAGCACTTTACTTCCATACTCTCCATAGTTACCTCGGCATCAACACCAATGACCCCACTAGGTCAGACACTTCTGACATCACTAGATGTATCAAAACTAGGATGTGAGAGTGTATGGGAAACCTCGTAATATGGGGAGGACAATGGATGTAACGGACTACTTGCATGTGATTGGCACACTCATGCATCTGGCCACCACCACTTGTGTAGATGTAGCCTTTGCAGTTAACTCTCTGTCCCAATTCACTCAGTGCCTCAGAGAGTGACACCTCGAGGCTCCATTACATGTGGTGCGATATGCACTGTCCATCCTTCAATCATTTTTTATGGACTTACCGACAGATATTGGGCCCATGACTCAGACACTTGGAGCCATACAGACTATATCTTCTTCATTGGAGGTTTGTTTGTCTCTTGGAAAAGTGAAAACCAATGATGTTTGGCAAGGATTTCTAGCGAAGCTAATTTTGTTGCACTTTCTGTAGGTATGTGTGGGGCTGTCTAGCTATGTCGCTTGCTATAGTAGCTGCCAGTTTCTATTCATCACCTTGTGCTGTGATAAACAGAACACAGAAGCCATTGTTGAGAATGATGGAATGCACCACTCACGCATGAAGCACATTAATGCTGAGCACCATTTTTTTGTGAGTGCATTGCTATTGGCATTATTCACGTTGTATGTTTGGACACACAGTCCTAGCGAGTTTATTTTTCTCATGAACACACTCAGCAAAAACGTCTTCAATTGCGGTGTTCATGTCGCTGGTCTTGCCTGTCTCCATGACCCTGGATGACCTGTATCCAATGCTTCTATGTTGTCACTGGGGCTGAGTTCTTATGGCATGTGGACTCTCAAGTGTTAATGTTTTTGGTCAAGTTGGTGGCCATTACACCTAAAATATTCAGACGACTTATTGTCTCGATGTTCTCAAGATCCCCCACCTTCTTGGCGAAGTTTCTCGAAGGAGTCTCATGTGATGCGCCATCGCACGTGTCACTTAACTGGAGCATCCAAGACCCCAAGTAAGCCTATTCTTGTTTCAATTACTGTACATATATGCTCAACAGTTTTGAAACCTACTTCTAATACCCAAGTACTCAAATTGCATTATTTTCCAAATTGTCTTCTGTTGTGCACCATCCTAGTTCCGTCCCATATCAGTGTTACGTCTCAGACATACACGAGTCCCTATACTCTGTGAGTGGGTGTTTCTGCCATTATATTCATGGTCCACCACGTGTCAAATCCAAGAGTTTTACGTCGTTTGATGGATGGAATTTCTGCCACCTATACCAACCTCTGGTGTTCCATTCCAAAAGGCTCAGATGAATTCTAACCACTTTCTAAAAGATTGGACAGAGACATCACAAGCTCTAAAAATGCTTTGATGTTTTGACTTGTCAACGGTAGTAAACTTTTGCAAATATGTACCTTGATATTCTTGAAGCCTCCAAATTCTTGACAGAGTTTCTTGAAGTAACCACTCATGACAGGACATTACACGCGTTGCTCGACTCGAGTATCGAAGACCCACTTATGCCTCATTCTATTTATTTCCATCATATATATGTGCTCAAAATTACTAACACTTCTCATGGAAGAACCCTTAATATTATATTTAAATCATCCAATTGTTTCAATTCCTTAAATGTTCATGTGTTTTTTACCTCATCCCTGTAAACCATCCACGTTCCGCTCAGTGTAACACTTGGGATCAGAGCAAAAAGACATTCGAGGGGTAGCCAGTGAAGTAACTACAAGGTGACAACCTTCCACAAGGCTTCGACAAATTGCCACCATCCAAAAGACTATATGCTTTGCAAAAATGTTGGTGAATAGAGGGGGCGCATCCGGTGACGAGCACAATACCTGGCGAAGACTCCAATGATGGAGGATCTGCAGCACACAGGAAATAATGCTCTCTTGGCAAACCAGGAGGCACCAGCAACATCCTCGGCAAATGGCAAATGAATTCGATGGCCAATCTGGTAATGGAATTTTGGGGCACAAAAAAATCCTTTGACTCCAAGGCTCTCAACGCCCATCTCCTAGAATAACTCACCGTAGTGATGGAAGTGCCTTGCAATGTGTGTGCACATGAAGCAGTGCTCATCAAGAGAAATAACCAGATCTTGAATAAACACCAAATCCGGGCGGCACTTCTGGAATCATTCGATCCTAAAATATCCAGACGATCAAAGGTTTGGATGTTGCTGACGGGTTTGGAGGTGCACTTCACCATTTTTGGAGTCAACAACAACAAATTGAAAATTGACCTCGCGGCCTCTCCTTTATGGAGAACGAAATTGAGTTAGTTGTCTGATCTAAAGGCCATTCAATGACAACAGGAGACCAGCTGGGCTGGATCAATGGCTCGAGGGACCACTCTCACATCAGTGAACACAGGCATTCTCCTTCTCAAGAAGATTAATCCAACGTGGCATGAGTCACTGAGCTCACAAAAGAACTAGATGGAATTTGTTTGTGTCGCCCTCTCCTACTTTGGAAATATGAACGAGAAGTCTAACGTATGTTACAAGCTTCAACACATATGTCAGTAGTCTTGTGTGGAAAAGTACACAAGGCATCTTCATAGAATCATCAACGGTGGTGACCTCATCCTAAACAGACTCCATTTGCACTACAAAGACCTCAAAAGTGACGTATCACAAGAAATTCCAATATTTGGCATTCAAGATAACCTTCTATAAATGATAGCAATAGCTGATTGGATTAGTAATTTTGACTACATCGCTCAAATGTAGGAATCCAATGGCTGGTGATCCCAAGGCCACAACCTACATTGTTGTGGTACAAAATCAGTCAGCAGAAACCTCAATGGAGATCAACACTGTCAATCAACACAATCAACGGCTGTGAAAGACTTGCAAAAAGACGGGTCACATTGTGCACAATTGTCAAAAGCGATAGTAGGAGACCAAAGAAAGGGATATTTCAAAAAGAAAAAGATGAAGATTCCAAAAATGGTAGAGGATAGGAGAAGACGGTGAACCTATTGTCCAGATAAACATGCGTTGACCAATCATCCATCTAAATGGCTCACATTGCCATAGGTGAGGGTTCCAGAGATTAGAACGTTTGACGAGGGGTATGAGGATAACCAGCCCGCAACACCACTGTGAGTACAATCAAGGAATTGTAAAAGTCATAAAATGGCACAGACACTACAGGTTCGAGGAGCTTCCCATAGTTTTTCCAGCAAAGGACAAAGTTGCTATCAGAGGAATCTACTATTGTCAATGTCACCGGTGCTTCAACCGTGGCTGATGACGACATGCTCCTATGATGATGTGCCCAGGAGTTTAGAATCACTCGGCTCATTCATAAAGGGCAAAGATCTCCCTGGATGCAAAGTGCATCCCTTGCTGGTTATTCTGTGACCAAGTCTGAAGTTACAGACATTGATGTGCTCTCGCTGCGGGGATTATTGCTATGGCAGTTTTTCCTTTTAGCGATGCATTGCCCATGGATCCACACCTATCTGCTGTCAGTGAGCAGCATCCAAATGGTGTACGCGACCACGCTGTCACACACCTTGACTCTGATTGCTCCATTGCATCATGAAACCCGCTGCACTTGTGCTTCTACTACACTCTTGGGTCCCGATGTTGAAACCAAATGCTACTTTGATATTCCCCTTTTTTTCTTCTCAGATGTTCTCCTATCTTTTTCCTCGTATTCTTCTTCTGCTGGTTCTTGCGTCATTTTGTGGAACGGGATTTGTGGCCGCGAGAAGCACGTGTTGGGCTGTGAATGAGGGACTCAGCCTTGATCCGCTCGTCACTGTTGTTTTGATGGTGGTGAGCTTCCGTGTAGCTGCCACCATGTTGCTTCCTCTTGTACCAACGCTGTGTCGATATAATTGTAGCTCGTAAGCTCATTCTGTGAGCTCCCACGTGCTTGTGGCTCCATACACGAGTACATGTTGCATCATTGCTGCTCTTCCAGGTCATAGGATGGCTTTTTTGTAGGTGCCTACTGCATTGGTAGTGCATGCTGCTTTTGCTCTAGCTCTATACAAGCTAATGAGGAGTCACACACTTTGAGGCTCAGGTGAACCTCTGTCTGCTGTCAAAGAAAACCACCTGACTTCGACATGCGATGAAATTTCCTGAGACACGTCCACCTCAGCCGTTCTGCTACACCATCAGCATTCAGCTGCTTGATTGACTTCTCTAGGATGGAGCATGAGAACTCTATCCATGATTCAGAGCTACTATCCACTTCTTTGGTCGACTTGTGGACGTGCGAGGAGTCGTCCAACTCTGCAACCAATAGAGCCAACACCATGACTACAGGTTTGCACTGTCCTTACGACTACTGCTGCTTGTCGCTACTGGGCTACTAATGGTAGTTTGGATCCGTCGTCATCAATCCACCCTTCATGAGCTCTTGCAAGTCAGCTGCTTGTCTTGGATCAACAGCAACATGAGTTGTTGCTGGTTGTTTCCCTTCTTGCTGTTCAGAACGGAGTTCATGAAGTGATGGTGACCCTTGTAATGTCATCACGTGGCTTTCTAAGGAGCACTCTTGATTGTCGTCAGTTACTGCTTGGTGGCACAACTGTACGCTTTGGCTACTGTAATGGTACCGTGATGGCTACTTGAAGAGACGCCACAACTGTTTGGATGCTTCCTCTATGTGTAGATGACGCTGACTTTGTTTGTAAAGGAAAGACAGGCTTCGACATGTCAAGGGGAGAATTGAGTTGTGACAGTTGTGTAGATAGCTCATGTGATGCTGATGAAGCCTTATTGAGCAGCAAGGCCTCATTTTGTTGTTGGATTTTTGCCACTTCTCCTTGAACTGGATCTGCTTAGACAGCTAACAACTCATAGGTAAGCCGCTCCCATCGGTAAATGAGCTACTACTTGCCAACCTGTTGCCGAGGCTCTGTGTCTTCATGTTTAAAAGCTTGTTCCCCAACTGTCTCATGCTGATCTGCATCAAGCATACTTGTACAAGTGCCATGGATGAAACTTTCATTGCAGCATGTTGTGGCTGCAAGGCACGTTACTGCACCATGCCCAATTGTGCAGATCAGTGGAAACTGAACAGGCATGAGAGCCTATCATATGAACTCTGCCAAATCAGCCTGCAGGATCGCTGTTGTTGTTGAAGTTGGTGGTTGTGTCAGTAGAAGCTGATGCTGACAATACACCTGTTGTTGAATATGGGACAATTCCTGTTGAAGCCTTGGATGGTGAAATTCATAACTTGTGTGCTCCTCTTTGGAAGGTATGAGTACAAGTCACCTGTCAATCAATTGCTGCCACAATACTTTATTTGCATGCTCATTGTCCTAGCATGCTCTCGTATAAAGGGCTTCCTCTCTTAAGTTCCTCGTCTTCTGAACTATTGCCCGCTTTGTCCTCAGACCACTTTCCTCGTTCATGCACAAGCTTAGCACTAGGAGGCCATTCAACTATTGAGATTCCATACGTGGGCTCTCCATGTTGAGGTCACTCAAAGCTTCCTCTATGACTTTATGTGTGTATATTCGCCACGTCACGCGGTCACGCTGTCACTAGTGAGTGATGCCAGATTTTGTCATCCTTTGAAGCTTAAGTTGTAACTGTTGCTTCTTACTGGTGGCACAGATCTATTGCGCTAGTACCATGTTGGGTCTTTGGAGCATGTAGTGACACAGTCTTCACATGCTCTAATGTAGCAAGGAAGCCTTATTTCTGTCCAAAATTTGTGTATCCAGCAAGCGAACCCTGATACAACCTGTCCCATCCAAGGCACAACACCTTGCTAGGCCGTCAAGGCTGTCGTTGTAAGGGTCTCAGCACGGTTACCACACTTTCATGTAAAATGGCCTCCAGGTTGTTAAGACAGCCTCCTCTCCACACTAGGAGCCACTGCCAAACTTACTGGGTTGTGAGAGGACTTCTTACCTTCCTAGCCAAGCAGGTAAAGGTTTTCCAGACTTACTCGGTCGATAGAGGGGAATTCCAAAAAAGTCTCTCTAAAATACATCAACACTGTACAAAAAAGTTGACGATAGACACTAACTCTGGACTTAATGCCTAGATACAAATCATGGCTCAAATATGAGCAATGCCCAGAGAGGTAGCTCTAGCAAGGCTGCTTTCTAGTCTTGGGCGCAGTCTGGCCACCTTTTTTAGGTAGTCAGGCCTTCAAGTAGTCAGAGGCTTCCACCAACCCAATTTGGAAGATAGCTACCAAGGTGACATGGGTTTTCCGGTGAGAGGGCTTCTGTAGAGTCTTGGTCTAAGGCGTTTTCTGGCAAAGGCGGAATGCTGGTGTAACTGCAATATGGAGTTTCTACTAGAGTTTTGTTGGAGGTGTAGTTGGAGTTGTAGTTGGAGTTGCAGCTGGAGTTGTAGTTTGAGTTTTAGTTGGTATTCGTTGAATGATTGAGTCGAGTCTTTTTTTTTTTTTTTTTTTAGTGGAATCTTGGCAAGTTGACATGTTATTCTGTGCCTTGAGGAAACTTCCTATTGTAGGGTCGTAGCTTCCTCCTCAAGGAATCTTTCTATAGAGCATGCAAATTCCTCCCCAAGAAAGCTTCCACTCGACAGTGGTCCAAACTGCTGAGTCGTGCATGCAATTGCTAACGCACGGTGGTCCCCGCTTTTGGCCCTACATGTTATTGCCGAGTCATGCATGCATGCATTGATGCAATGCATAGCTGTACATGCATGTACAGATGCAAAACGTTCCCTAATCCAGGCCTTGAATGTTGTTGCTGAGTCACGCTGATATAGCACCTCATGCAAGACAGTCTTGGCTGCCCAGTCAGGTGTAGTTCCATCCTGACTAGACCTAGTACGATACCGAGCAGTGCTTGCTTGCACTGCACAATTGTTGACCAAGTTGGGTCAAAACGCATGTACAACCATCCTATGCATGGAGTACACAAAGTTCAGGGCTCATTTCCCCCCTTGGACCTGGATGCTAGAATTAAGTATGGAGTATGCATTTGGAAGTTCCCGGCCAAGCCACACTCAGATGTTTATGGATAAAAACCCATAACTTCACGTACAGACCTCCAATTGTCGAACCAACAGTGCCATGTCCAAACTCTCAATCAACGCACTTATTGCTCACTCTAACGGATGCAAGGGAATTAGAGGAGATCACAGTTGCAGATGAGATAACATTAACCTCATTGGCCTTGACATACGACAAGTTTGCAGTTGTTTTAGAGAAGTTTGCATTCCTCATGTAGGATTTTGAAGGTGGTTTTCCCAAAAAATACTACCTCATTAGTTACCTCTACAATACAACATGATCACTAGATAGAGTTGAAGCCGGACAGAAGACCAATAGTCCAGGAGTCCTATCAGATTAGGAACCACAAGCTGACCGAGCTAAAAAGGTAGTTGGACGAGATGCTCTATTATCGTTCATTGGGCCACCAACATAACCTTATGCTACACCTATATTTTTAAGTAAAATACCAATGAGATGTAAACGTGAGAGGATCACCAAGTGTTGAAATACATCACCATGAAGAATTATTACTCCCTTCTGCGAGCAGACTAGTGGTTATACCAACTTCATTGGGCAAGAATTTTAACAAAAAATGACTTATGTAGCGGCTATCATCAGATCCACATATAAAATAACAACATTAAGAAGAAGTCGTTCCTTATACGATATGAGCAATTTTAGTTCACGGTCATGCCGTTCGAACTCAAAAACACTTTTGCAACATTCATGAATCCCATGGATTTTTCAATTGCACATGGACTACTTTATTGGCGTATATCTTGATGACATCCTCGCATACATCTGTACCTTGGAGGAGCACGATGGATGCCGCCAAAAATCCCTTGAGATTTCATAAAGAGAGAAATTTTACGGAAAACTCTCAAATTGTGGAATTGGGCGCTGTTTTTGGGCTACATCATCGGCGGTGGATGGGTAAACATGGACCCAAAAAGTGGAGGAAAACACCAATTGGCCAACACCAACCAGCTGTCAGGATGTCCAAGTATTCTTAGGCTTCTGTAACTTCTACTGTTGATCACAAAGGAATGCGCTCGAGTGTCATCGCCTCCCTCTCATCTCACTAAGACTCCACCTAGTAGAGTTGGAGGATAGCAAACAAGAAGAGTTTCACTCTTTAAAGAATGATCTGACCTTTGTGTCAACCATATAATTGGCTGACACAATGGTGGAGGGTATCATGGCCACCAAAGCGTTTGATTGAGAAATCAAAGTCATTTCCAAGATAATAATGACGGAGAGCAAGAGTTTGCATACATATTGAGGAAACTATTAGGACAAAACTGAAACATGCGTTGCACGAGAATGAGGAATGTTGTTCTTCATTCAAAACATGGTCGAGCTATTTAAAATTCTCACGATGTGTCGTCCACACTTTAAAAGATGTCGGCACTCAGCCAAATATAGGTCGTCGGATATCTCGATGGATGGAGTGCCTAGAGTCGAACTTCAACTACGATATTAAGGATAGACCTAGAAAAGAAGTCTAGCAGATTTTATGGGCCAAGAATCACACTTGATAGTTGAGATCATCACATAAAATTTTGAATTAGATGCATATCTCATGAGATTCTTTGCAAAAAGGTTACAAGGCGTTTGACGGAAATAAAAACCGAATAATTTTGGTTAAACGATCCCTAATGACGACAACAATTGACTATCCAAGTCTTCGTACAACCGAATGAATAACTACAAAGAATGTTTGTAGAGGAGCACCACAATGCTCATCTAGGTGGATATTTCAGCAAGGACAAGACAGTTCATAATATCGCACAGTAATAGTGGTGGGACCGCATGCAAACGAACTCGGTGGCATTGTACAAATTGTGTGACACTTGTAAGTGTAAAGATTGCATCACACTAGGCCACCTGGACTACTCCAACCTCTCCCTCTTCCAAGGGGTCCATGGGTCATTATCAACATGGACCTCCCGCCGCTTAGGAAAACTCCGATACCATTTTGGTGACGGTGGATAGATCATACAAAATGTCCCACATCAATCCAACGACAACTACTGTAACCGCCAAAGGCACCAGGCGAGTGTTTTTAAATCATAATGTGCGACTACACGATGTACCCCGTACCACCATCAACAATAGAGGCAGTCACTTCAATAGTTGTTTTGACGTGTATTAATTACAAGTTATAATAGTTGGATTCAGGTATCAATGGCATTTCACCCTCAAAAAGACAGGCAAATCTAGTATACAAATCATACGCTTGTGTAACTCCTGAATCAATGTGAGCCCCATGGTACTGATAGATTGCCAAACCACCAACCGCCAATCTCGCATACAATTCAATAACTTCCACTATTATGGGTAACTATCCATAAACATCCGCCATTTTTTTTTGGTGGTGTACAACAAACTATCCCCCACATCGACAGGTCTACAAAGCCAAAGCAATATTCTCACGACTAACATCCATCATTGTGACTTATCAAGCTTCTCGGAGGAAACACGGCAAACCCTTGTGAAGATGTAGATGATAACTAATCGAGTTGCAAACCGGCACCATAACGACATCTTCATCACTGGCAATTGTATCCTACTCAATGCGGCAAGTATCAAACTGCATAGACAAGAATTTGTTAAGCTTAAGCCTCCATGATTGGAACAATTAGAGATGGGGAAAATGCAAACCCCAATCGTCACTCAACTTTGTCTGCTCGACGATGTGGCTATAAATCCAGTCTTCCGCATCAGCAAAATTAAGCACTGCTGGGATCCTTTTGAGAGATTCCATGGTAGCGATGTCGCTCCTCCGCCTCCAATGTAAGTGGATAGGGACACAAGGTACGTACATGAAGATATTCATAGACATTGATGCCGTGGAAAAACAACAAAGTATCTCGTCAAATGGCACAACTGTCATATCAATGTTTATTTTACACGATGGACATTTTGGCTTATTCTATCTTTTTACTGAGTTTCTTCTTCTCCTATTCTGTGGAAGACATGTCGCGTAGGATTTAATAAACAATATTGGTGAGACGAGTTTGATTTTGGTTGTGATTCTACAACAAGAAAATGATACAATTGCAAGAATTGGTGAGGGGTCTTAAAATACTTTGCTATGCCTTGTCCCGCCTTCCGCTCATACAATGAATGGTTGTTGTCCCACTGTCACGTGATGGGCTCCCTGTGTGATTACAACTCTAAATATCCTTAAACTTTAGTAAATCGTCAGCCTTCATGTCTTTTCTCCGTAGATACAACTTGTGCGATCGCTTTCTACATGATGTGGCACTTCCTGATAATCCCCAGTGCCATTGTTTTGCTGTTTACAAGACGCCATCCATCCCATCAAGCTCATGAATTGATGGGAAAGAAGATTCACACTTTTCAATTCATGTCCTCTTTCAAGTCTATGCTCGATGGACGGCTTTGCTCCGTGACCAAAGATGGTCGTATCGAGTTATGGCCTCATTAGATGCCACTTGGCGGGAGGCCATCCCAATGGACGGCCTGTAAGAATGCAACCATCGAGGATGTTTGGCTTTGAAAACTTGCTAAGGTTGCAAGTTAGAAATTCCAACATTTCCTTCACACTGAAGAGTGATGAACTTGGGGCATGCGCATAGGAGCTCTACGTTGAGTAGGTGTTACAACTCTTGGTTTGAAATGCCTTGAGAATATGGGTTAGATTTGAAGAAAAGAACCAGGCACATTTTGTGGGGCCAAGATAGGTAGTTTACAATTATGTGAAAGCGCCGATCGTCATGAAGTCCCATGTTGTTTTTGTTTATTATTTTATTCCCTTTTTGGGTGCTTACCAAAGAATTCTTTCCTGTAGGAATTGCTATATCGCCAGTAGTGGGCAAGAAAAAGAAAGAGAGGATTTCTTGCATTGCAGCAGTTGGCACATAAGGACAAATTGACTACATCGGCATGTGCAATTTTCCACGTCATGCATACTAGTTTCTACGAGTTTCTTGACCCTAGGAGGTGTAGCACCTTCTAGCAACCACACAATCGTGCCAACCCCTTTCCGTCAATGGCTAACAACCTGGTACGAAAACATGGGTCAAAGTTGCCTTAAAACGTTCAAAAAACATGATGAATGCATTTCTCATGCCAATATGGTTTAGGCAAGCCCTCGTTGTGAAAGGACATCTCGTACCAATGGAGCCTTGTTGTCCGCAAAATCTTGGTGGGCTTTTCAATGTGGCACAAAGATGCTACGGGCCTATGTTAAAGAAACCTATAGGCCAGATCCACATTCACCGATTTTGGACATGGCAGGAAATGCGGGAAACTTTGTCCTTGGCAGAATGTTATGCTGAACAGAGCATAGATGGTGAACAGGTAGAAGTTGCGAGACAAAACATGATTGAGAATTTGTGGCACTTGTGCAATTTCTAGTTAGCGGTAAGTGTACTTCGTTGACAAGTGTCAAAATGATCGAACATATGTATACAAGTGTCGAGTTACGAATGAGGCATAGTCGGAGTGGTTGGGTCGATTGTTGAGCGACGCGTGTGGAGTCGCATTGTGAGTGGTCAGATTTGAGAAGCTCCACCAAGAAATCAGGGAGCTTCGAGGATTGACAGTGAAGATACGAGATGCATCTTCATAAATCTAGATATTTCTTGATGCATCAAGCAGTCAACCGAAAGGTTGTGACACTTCTGTCGTGGATTCTCGAAAGTGGTCAAAGTTGTTAGACGACGTGAGAAGGCTCGTCGGAAGGTCAAGGCAGTTGACCAAATTGCCCTCAATATTTGAAGTGAAAATCGAGGTCTCGATGCGCGGTGGGCTATTTGTGTAATGATAGAAATACCCACTCGGAAAAATTAGGGACTCATGTACGTCGGGCACATAACAATTTCCCCCCTTATAACTGCAACGTGTAGGCGCACACACATATGTGGCCCGGTGACTGCGGTAATATCTGTCGATCATGTGATCAACGTCTCGGAGGTTTTCGTAGGGTTCCCACCTGTTATGAGCGGCATCATAGCCATGCCAATTAATAAGATATTATGATGTTTTGCCACGTCGTCCATGGCCGAGGATGCCCTTATTTATGTACTCTATATCCTCTTCCACTTCTACAGGAGTAGGGGGAGGGACATCTATCCCGGGGAAGTTCTCTCCGGGGTCTCGGTAGTGCTCGAGCCTGCTGATGTCGAATAGTGAATGAACTTGCATAATGTCGGGAGTTTGAGTCGTCCAACCACGGGGGTTTACATGCGCTTGATCTCAAACGATCCCAACCATTGGGATTTGAGCTTCGAACAGTTGGCTCCACAGATTTTGATGTTGGTCAGACTGCAAAGGACTTTGCCACCAGTGGAAAATAACATCGTCGCTGCGACGTTGGTCAGCTCCTCGTTTTACCGCTACTTGTGTCTTCGCGAGTGTGTGTCGTGTTTCATCCTAGATGATGGAGAAGTCACGGTGTTGGACGTCAACCACGGAATGTTGCTTTGGCAATGGAGTCCCACTGGCGTGGCAAGAAGTTTTCCATTGACCACTTCAAAGGGAGTTTTACCTGTTGCGAAGGAGATCACCGAAGTGTATGTGATTTTGGTGGTCGGAAGTTTTTGTGCCCAATCCGTTGCACAATATTTTGAGAAGTTATTTGAGCGTCTGATTGGTCTGCTTGGTCAGACCGTTAGTTTGAGGATGGAACACCGTTGAAATTTGGATCCGACTGCAACAGCGAGTCATCACTTTGTGCCAAAAATGGCTAGGGAACTGTCCCTATCGCTTGTGATGGTTCTTGGCATGCCGTGAAGTCATACGATGTTGTTTTGAAATAGCCGCGCTATCCCTGTGGTAGTGACGGTGGTCGTTCTCGGGATATAGTGAGACATTTTGGAGAGCCTGTCAACAACCACAAGGATTCCGTCATACCACTCGGGTGTAATGGGTAGTCCTGTGACAAAGTCCATGGAGATGTCGGTTCACGGTTCTGCTAGAACGGGGAGCAGCTGTAGAAGTACGGGTGGCCGCGAGCGACAGGATTTTTTTCGCTGACACGTGTCTTTGGATTTGCACAAATTGGCCACGTCAGATGGCATCTTGTTCCACCAATTGTGTTTTGCCAGGTTCTTTAGTGTCTTGTCTTCTCCAAAATGTCCACCTAAACCGGTGTCGTGGCACTCTTCAAGTAGCATGCGGCGGAGTTTATCGTTGAGAGGAGCGACCACCTGGCGAGTGAATCGTTACCGCCAATAGGGTGTGTCGTACAAAATTTTTGCCTTGTTCTATCCGCCATACTAGTCATAGCCTTGTGCGAATAACTGCTTGAGATACGGATATCACTGTAGTTGTAACTTTGCTAGCTAAGGCATCAAATCTGGTCAGCAGCTGAGAGCATCTACAAGTTTGGTTGTGCCTCGCAAGTACTCAATATCATAGTCGAACCGGGATTCGAGGAACTCTATCCATTGGGTTTGACGTCGATTGAGGCGCGGCTGCATCTTCAGCACATGATGGTCGATGTGCATGATGCATCAGCGGCATTCAAGATATCACCGCCATGTCTTAAATGCATGTACCACTATCGGTACCTGTTTCCAGTGTACAACATAGTTGGGTTTCAGTCCTCATATTTTGTGACATGTATGCAATCGGTTATTCTCCGTTGGAATGGTCTTAGAGGGAAGACTACACCAATGGCTTGATCTTAGGCATTCGTATCCATGACGTAGTTGACCGTTGGATCGACTAATGGTAGGGCTGGCACCAAGCTCATAGCATATTGCAAAGTGGTGAACGCTTCTTGTTTGTTATCTCCCCACCGCCACTCATTTACTTCGCGAGTGACATCAAAGAGAGGCATTGAAACTTTGGAGTAATCACGCACAAAACGCCGGTAGTAATTGCAGAAACCAAGGAAAACTTGAACGTCTTGAACGTTGGTCCGTGTCGACCAATCAGTGACTAGTGCCACTGTTTTCAGGTCCATGGTGATTCGTTTACCGTTGATGACATGATCCAAAAACTCAATCAAATGGCGACCAGAGTCGCACTTTGAGAGTTTTCCCAAAAACAATTCTCTTTGAAAAACTTTGAGAGCTTTTCAGAGATGTCCATTATGCTCTTCCAAAATGCGACTATACATTAGGATGTCGTCGAGGTATATCATGACAAAATTGTCAAGGTACGGGCGGAAAATATTATTCATTGCCGCCATGAATGATGCCAGGGCATTTGTAAGTCGGAAGAAAATTACCGTGAACTCAAAATGCCCGTAGCGATTTTGGAACGCCGTCTTCTGGATGCCGGGGTCTGCCACATAAATCCGGTGATAGCCGCTATGTAGGTCAATTTTAGTAGGAATTCGAGCCCCTTGGAGTTGGTCAAAAAAATCGTCGGCTCGGGGAAGAGGGTAGCAGTTCTTGATGGTATCATCGTTCAACGCCCGGCAGTCCACGCGCATCCGAATTTTTCCGTCTTCTTTTTCATGAGCAGTACCAGTGTGGTGTATGGTGACGTGGACGGGCAGATGAACCCTTGACCGAGCATCTCTTTGAGTTGCTTTTCAAAATCAATCAGCCCGTGTTTGCTCATTCAATAGGCCCCTCGAACTGTGGGTTGACTGTTCGCTTTCAGCTTGATGCGATGGTTGATGTCACATTGAGATGGTAGGGTTTTTGGGAGTTCATTGGAGAAGACGTCCGCAAACTCTTGGATGCATGGTGTGAACTCTTTGGGTACCATCACAAACTTTGTCGATGTCGATGAAGCCGATGAGGATCATGGGGCTGATGAGAGTAATGAGTCTGTTGTTTCTACTTTTGCTTCCTCAATTGACTCGAGATGCACGGGCCACACACAATCTCCTCGTTGTATGTAATGTTTGGCCATATTGAGGGGTATCGACTGCACGGGTTGTCGGTTTTTGGCTACTGCGACTTCCTCTACTATGTCCACCTCTAGTGCTTCTTTTGTCATCTTCCATCCTATGCATGGAAGTTGTTGCTTGGCACCATCAATTTCTACGTAGACGTGGATGTTGTTCTAGTCAACCTACGGATTGTGTCGTTACGAGAAATCTCGTTAAAGAATGATTTTATGGTAACTGATCGGATAGGACCTCCAGAGCGTTACATCCCATAGATCTTCCACTTGTAGTTGTAGTGATTCACGAAACCTCTGCATTTGCAATCTCCCGTCGACGGTTTTTCCTGCAAAGATCCGTGGTTCAGTTTTCAAACCCAACTAGTCAACCATGTCATTGCTTACAAAATTGTGAGAAGATCCTCCATCCAATAGTGCCGGTATCATTCTATGACTGCTTCAACCTCGGTGTTGCAACAGTTTTAACAGTATTACCGGTTGGCCGTCCTTGTACCCCTCATCAAACTTTGCGGATCTCAGCAACCCTCTACAATGCCGTAGGTCATTCTGATAGGAGATCGTTTGGCGTAGATTGCTGCTCACGGACAATAGTTGCGCCTTTTACTCGTGCCCTGTGCCGTTTCCCGACTCATTTTTGTGTGATTTCTCCCCTTTTTTTCCTACTGTTTGCTTTGGCAGTTACGAGCAATGTGCCCGATGTCTTTGTAGTTGTAACAAGTACGTGTATCTCTCTGGTCGGCGGTGTCTACTTCCATCGGAGTCAAGGAGTCCCCGATTGTGATTTTCTGTTCCCATTTGTAGTCGGGAGGTCGCCAGCCGTAGGATTCCTTGATCTGAGCGTTGTAGTTGGTATTGTCGATCCTTTTTGCTATTACGATCATGCGTGGTAAGTCATTTTGGATGCCAAGAATTGGGATCTCTTGCCAGATGTCTTTCTTGAGGACGTTGTTATAATGAAAACAAAGCTCGTCGGGGGCGATGTGTAGATCAGCAATGATCTCAAAAAATCTCCACGTGCACCTTGCTATGCTTGACTGTTGAAGAATACGGTGGAGCTTGTATTGAGCGTCAAAATTCTCATTCAATCTTCTAAATGGTGCGAGCATTATGCATGAGAACTCGTTCCAGTGAGTTGGTGGCGTCAGCATGTCTTACCATTGCAGGTTGATCTTCTTAAAGGGTAGAACGCTTGCGGTTAGTGATATGGGACGGAAACTGTTGGCCATTGATGAGGCCCTCTCGATCTCTTCCTTCCGTTGGATGGCCTTTAGATCAGACCACCAACTTAGTGTTGTGCCAAGCAAAGCGGGGTCGCGAGGTCAACCATTTTATGATCTTCGTTGACCCTAATAACGGTGAAGTACACCAGACTTGTGAGCCACATCTGAACTGTTGGTCCCATTAAGTTCGCAGGATCGAACCGTTCGAGAGGGGCCCGACCATTATGGGTTCGCTTGAGAGTTGGGTGTTTCTCTCGGCGAGCACCGCCTCTCGCACACTTACATTATATAGGGCTTCCATCGCGACATTAAGTTGTTAGAGCAGATGGCTGTTCATCCCTTTGAGCGTGGAGATACGGTTTGCTAGTTCTTTGTTGATTTGTGCGTGTCGTTGAGTGCTACCTATTGCTCCTGCTATCGTCGTCGAGGCTGTAGGTAGGGACGACTTGTTTACCGTTGTTGGATCCGCGAACTGATTGGTCTTCGCAGGCGTATAGGTTGATCCAACTTGCGCATAGCCTGCTAAGCCATTGTTTGCTGCCTCTTCAGAGTTTGCGTGCAAGGACACGTTCTGCTCCTCCACCGCCGATGTCGTCGCCGAAGACCTACGGCTGGTCGTCGGGTGCACTTTCTCGCTTCACGTCGTAATCACTAGTTTACAAAGTCTCAACGTGAGAGATGCGGTGACGGCTTGTGCGAGGTAGTCCTCCGGATGGATAAATTATTCGGATGCCTTTCCAACACTATTGTGCTCTGATATCAAGTGTTATGGCGAACGGAGCGTAGATGGTGAACAAGTAGAAGTCAGAGGAAAACATGATTGAGAATTTGGGACAAGTGAGCAATTTATAATTTAGCGGCAAGTGTACCCCGTTGACAAGTGTGAAAATGATGGAACATATGTACACAAGTGTTGAGTTATAAATGAGGCATTGTCGGAGTCGTTGGGTCGATCGTCGAGCAACGCGTGTGGAGTCGCGTCCTAAGTGGTCGGATTTGAGAAGCTCCACCGAGAAATGGGGGGGTTCGAGAATCGATGATGATGATGATGCGAGATGGATCTCTATAAATCTAGATATGTCTCGATGCGTCGAGAAGTCGACCGAAAGGTCATGACACTTCTGTTGTGGATTCTTGAAAGTGGTCGAAGTTGTTAGAAGATGCAAGAAGGTTCGTCGGAGGGTGAGGGCAGCTGGCCGAATTGTCCTCGACCGTCGAAGTGAAAATCGAGGTCTCAACGCATGGTGGACTATTTTTGTAATTACAAAAATGTCCACTCGGAAAGATTAGGGGCTCGTGTACGCCTGGTACGTTACACATAGCGTGCGGTAGAGATGATCGCGGATCTTGCTACAGACGATTTCCATTTGTTTTGTGTACACTGTCCCCCGTTCGCTCTTTTCCGTCATCTGCGGCAATGGCCGCTGACCATTGTCAACCGATTTACGGGATTCAAGCTCGGTCCTATGGGTTGGCAATGGTTGCATGTGCTTTCCAAATTTCGAATGCCACACAAAAGTATGGGTTATTCCCTCCGTTCCAATCGGACCACAACTTTAAGCAAGATAAAATTGCATGCATGATTTCATTTCTCCACTGCAGAACTATGCGACGACAAGTCTAGGAGAACAAATAAACCTCTACGACTCTTCAAGGCGGTGGTCCACACTCGCCGAACGGCGGCACGACAGGATATGCGGGAAATATTGGCCGCGGCAGAGCCTGCCGCTGACAGAACCGCCGAGCCTGCCGAGGATTAATGTCCACCTTTTTCAGCAAATGCTCCCCATTTTCACGCGAAGGCTACCGCGATTAGCATTCGCGATAGCTTGTTTGACCGAGCCGAACTCGAAAGACTGGATTGGAACCCGGTCATCCCGGTCTACCAAACTTTGAACCCGTTCAAACAGTCGATCTTCATGCAAATCCACATCGTCCGCATCGGTCCCTTGCATTAAATTAATTCAATTTTCAACACACATTTTGATCACTTGCCGCAGAACTTCGCGGCCGGAAGTTTTGCCACAATAATTGGTTTCACGGCAGCCACAACACGCTACAGAAGGAGGGGTCCATTACAACCTCCAATGGTAGCATGCCACGCATGAGCCACCGTTGTCTTGCCGGGGAATACATTCTGCGGCAATATTGCGATAGCCTCCCCTTTTCGAAACCGTGCCTGGCCTCCTCGCAACAGTTTCGCACGGCGTTGACCTCTCGCAAGCCCTGTCGGTGAAAATTCGGCGAGGGTTGACCCATCGCACAGTACCCTTTCCGGTGTGCGCCCATCCTGCCGTGCCGTTCGGCGAGTGTGGGCCACCGCCAAAGGCAACGACTAATAGAAAAGCAGAAAAGGCCAGACACCGTAAACTCAGCCGAAGACGGCGGCACCGTGGTGGCCGCCAATTTTCTTTACCGAAAAAAACGGGCTCGCAACAACTTCGCAATGCGTTGACCTCTCGCAGACGAAACCTCGCCAACATTCCGCGAACAGTTTGCCCTTGCACAAGGGCAATTCCCGCGTGCGCGATTCCTGCCGTGCCGAACGTCGGCGAGCGTGTGGGCCAGGCCCCATGTGACACCAGCCAAGATCGGAATCTGTGCGCCTGTGTTCTCAGCCTGCACCGTGACACTGCTCCACGCTTGTTCGGCTTGGAGCGAGATGCCGCACCTGCGACGTCGGCGGGAGTCTCGGGAAACGTAGGGGCAACCACTCCTCTCCACTCCTCTCCACGAAACGAGCGTCCCTCAATTCCGGACTGGCAGGAGCACACCGGGGGCACGTCTGCAGGGGCACTGGCAGGTGGCGTCTGCTACGGAGGGGGGCGTCACACGCACAGAGACGAGACGTCATGGCGGACAAGGACAAGGAGAAGGACAAGGAAAAGGACAAGGACAAGGCTCAGGAGAAGGACGACGACGCGCTGTTGCGCGAGTTCTTCTCCGAGCTGGGAGCGGTGGAGCGCGACAACGAAGTCAACAGGTGACACCCTCATCCTTACCCTTACCCTTACCCTTACCCTTACCCTTACCCTTACCCTTACCCTTACCCTTACCCTTACCCTGACCCTTACCCTTACCCTGACCCTGACTCTGACCCTGAGCCTGATCCTCACCCTCACCGTCGTCATCTTCACCTCACGAAGGCATTCTCACACACGCGCACTCGTGGCACGTCGCACGCCTCAACTTCTGCCTCCTCCTCCTCCTCCTCCTCCTCCTCCTCCTCCTCCTCCTCCTCC
>SZWC01001735.1:55390-72584 GCA_023375785.1 Penium margaritaceum | reverse complement strand
AAAAGGGGAGCAGTGGGAAGTGTCTGTGCAGGGAGCGATGTTCGCACACAGAAGTGCCAGTGGACATTGTGGTGGTAGACGCATCGTCTCATCGCCTGAATCAGTGGCTGACCATTGTGAGGGAGGTGGTGGTCTGGCACTTGCTACCACTACAACATCTTGTGTAGTCATCGTTGCACGCTGTGAATAGGTGTCGCAGAGAGAGAGAGAGGGGGGTGGGGGGCCAAGTTGTTCAGAACGCTGAATAAAATGCTCTTCTGAACCATCGAAGGATGTGCACTGAACAATCGCTAGAAATGAGGAGCTCTGAACTGATTTTGGATAACCTCTGACCGATCACGAAAGGATAGACTGCTGCCACGACGTTAGCACAGACTGGTCGGAGTGAATGAGGAGAGGTAGCAATGATTGTCTCTGCATTACTCGTCACCAGCAGGACAAGCAGCAGGCCAAGTCACAAGTTTGGAAGGAGCAAGGGCTGTGCAAGAGCGGTGGGGGGAAAAGGAACTAGCTCGTGCAAAGGTTGGGGCAGTGGTGTTACTGATGCAGCATATGGGAACCAACACTCGTTGCTTAGTCTGCGCCCTTCGTTTGTTGCACTAGAGACTTAGAGCCCTGGTTTGTTACTCAAAAGTGTGTGCGCTAGAGTTAGCTCAAGAAAGCAGCTAGAATGAAGTCATGACTGATTAGGAATGAAGAATGAGCAACCAATTGAGACCCCACCCAGTTCTAGCCTGACCTCAGGTCTGTGAGGCTTGTTCCTTAGAAAATCAGCCAATCAAGATAATCCTAATATTATCATGTCTGGAAAAGTTTTCCTAGGTGAGACCTGCGAGACACCAGACTGGAGGTACCCGGTAGTTTCCTAGCAAGACCATGTGCCATGGGGCGAGTGAGCACAAGGAAATACGAGTGAAGCCATGAATGCAATAAGCTTTGCCTCAGAAACATGTGTCACGCAAAAGACAAGGAGCTGGAGGAGGAGCGAGAGTCTAAGAGACCGGTGAGCACGAACCCACACCGAGCAGATCGCTTGGGTGAGCACGTACCGCCACCCGGGGGTCGAGCCCGACCAGTCGGTATTTAACCGAAGGCGGCTTCTCACCAATGCACGGTCCACGACCGACACAGTGGCCCCCTAAGGATCAGCACCTCGATCATATGCAGCTCCCCCAAACACTCAAAGGCAAACAAGCATGATGCAGGGATCGACAGTGAGAATGTTTGGTTGTGTCAGTTAAACACGCAAGTGACCTCTTGACTCCATCCATCTACACACACTATCACTGCAGGTGACTGAGCAAATATGAAGCTGTGGGACTCACATCACTAGCGTCTCTGCCGGGTGCAAGATTGACGTGAGCTCAGCCATGCTCAAGTTCTACCAGGTCGAGTCCTTACAGTTCTCAGCATTTGGTGATTGGTCATTGGATGGATAAAACATGAGAGATGCATGCTCCACATACGTTCGTGGTCGATGTGGATTCTTGGTTGTCTCTAACTTGCATGCTAAGCTAGTTGTGTAGCACTTACACCGGGTTGCTCATCTTGCAGGGCCACACTCTCGGTCGCTCCGAGGTGTGAGAGACCACGGCGGCTTTTAGCCGACCGGTTCGGTTCGACACCGGGGTGGCGGCCCTGGCCCTACATCGAGCTGCTCGAGTGGGTGGCTCGGTCAACCGCATGCTAAGAGCTCGCTAGCTCTTTACACTCTCCACTTGTCTCACGCTACTTTCTAAGGCAGTTTTTCACCAACTCATTGCTCCACCTACAACCATGGATGTCTTACGTGACTAGCTTGCGTGGTAGCGAATGAGTGTCAACGTCTTGCCGCTAACTAGTGGTATCAGAGCAGGAGGGGCAACCCCCTCTGCTCCACCGATCCAGGGTCTTGTGTGGTGCGGTGTAAACGACACTCACGAGGGAACTTTCACTTTCGTGCCTCCTCCACTCGCTTGCATCACAACTTCTTAGCCCCGCATCGCCGGAGTACTGCATTGCAATGGCACCAAGAGCCTCTTGTTTCGGCCCATTGCAGCTCCGCGGCCCCTACACTCTCACAATGCTGCTTTTTCACACTCCGCATCCCCGGATGGTCGTGCACCGAAGCTTTGCGTGACCACGGTCCCTCGGCGCTCTTGCCTCGGCCCGTATCTGCTCCGCAGCTCCACAGCTCTTATCCCCACAGTTTAGTAGCTCCGGTTTCCGCATTCCCACGGTCCCTCGGCACTCTTGCCTCGGTCCGCATCTGCTAGCAGTTCCACAACTCTGAGCCCCGCAGCTTCGCAACTGCTCTGTAGTTCCCTAGCTACGCACCGCAACATCGCAACTTTGCAGCTTTGAAGCTCGGCATCATCGGGTGCTACATCACCATGGCCGCTTGGCAGTCCAGCCTCGGCTCGCATTCACTCCGCAGCTCTACAGTTCTGAGCCCTATTAGCCCCGCAGATGCACCACAGTCCTGCACGCTTGTACCGCAGCATTACAGATGTGCGATTCTTGGCGGTTATCACGCAAAACTGCCACACGCATGCGTGCGTCTCTCCTTACTCTGGTGCCTGTACCTCTTGAGTCATGGAACCCGCAGGTCCACGACATCCCTCTTGCGCAGCCTTCCACCTCACAACGCTGCATTGCCGTCGAGCATCACTGCCCGCGCACTGTGGCACCTCGCTCCATCATATAGTACCCAACAGTAGCCGCGCCTGCGGTCTGAGTCGCCATCCTGGCTTCACGACCACACATCGATGAGTTGACTGTACGCCACGAGGAGGAAGCATATCGGGTGGGGATTGCAGTGTGGGAGGATCGCCGCCACTATGGCAGCCCGAGGTATCACCCTAGGGAAGACTATGACTGTGTGGAAGGCAAGTTGCGTGCCGACGCTGCCGAGTACGCAACCTACTGGCAGTCAGCCTCGGACGACTGGCCAACAGTGTAGAACACACCAACAACGGGGCCACCACATGAACAACGCCGTCCTTCATCTCCTATAAGCTCTCCCATTGCCCATAGGCCGCGTCGGCAGAGTCAGTGTGCAGCCCCTACTAGGGCGGCACCAGCCCTAGTAGCAGCTGAAGCTCAGCCTACCAAGTCCACCTCGCGTCGCGCCGCGTCCCCCGCTGCATCTCAGGCTGCTGCTGCATCCTTTGGACCCTTTGACATCTTCAGAGCTCTGGAGGCCGCCCTTGTTTCTAGCGCTGTTTTCTCGTCCACGTTTGCTGCCACAACGCGTGCTGCACGTGCAACTGCCAGTATTGCTGCTGGCAGGGCAGTTGATACCTACATGACCGCTACTGTTGATCAGTGTCCCCTTGCAGCCACAGCTGTCAACATAACAATGCATGTAGCAGCAGCAACTGGTTCTGTCGCGGTGGCAGCAGCCTCAGCTGCTACCGCCCTCTCCAGTGTTTTTGTCTCCATCCAGACCTCTACCTCTCAGGTGTCTCCTGCAGTTGCATCCTTATCACTTGGTCACCAGATCTGCAACCTGGTTACAGCTGCAGCCGCCGTCTCCACCCTTACAGGTGCTGCTCTTGATGGTGTCGTCTGCCTCATCGTTTTTGCATCCTCCTCTGTGGCAGTGATTGTAGCTTCAGCGGCAACTGCACTGCCTCTCCTGTTTGGCCTGCGTCGCTAGCCTTGGTGAGTTGTCCCTCTCTGTTTTCTTGGACACTCTCCTCTTCTCCTCCTCCTTTCTCTCCCGTGGCCGTGTGCATGCATTCCAATCGCTTTCGTACAGCACCGTCTAGCGAACCATCATCCTCTTTTATTATCCCACGCCCAGTGGGATAAGGGAAACTCTTCCGAAATTTTCTTGAGTGAATCTCACACCACTCACCATGCCAGTTAACGATGACAAGTACACAGTCCTGCATGAGGAGCTGCATAAAGAGCGTGCTAGTCTTCAAGCGACCCTCACTACACAGCGCGCTGCAGAAGAAATGCTACGCACTGAGCAGGGTGATCAAGAAAATTTTGCCGATCACATCGTCAATATTGTCCTCATCAGCGTATAGCTTGCTGCTCCACGGTTGTTGCATCTACTGCCGCTGACATTGATGATGCATTTTCCACCTCTCCTGCTTGTGCATCCAACACCACTGAATCTCTCACCTCTAACTCCATCGCTGTTGCAGTTACGACAGGCGCTGAAACTGCCAAAGCCCTTGCACAACCCACGCAGCGCAAACATGACTTTGACTTAGCACCACCTCATTTCACCTCTAATCTCTCATTTGCTTCTTGGGAAGTTCTCTTCAATGCTTGGACGCAGGGTGGGCATCTTTGGGAGTACTACCACGTACCAAATCCCTCAACAAATCCTCCTTTTGTGCCCACTACTGTTGAATCCACACACGCTATTCGCGCCCTCATTCGCGCTGGGCCTGATGATCTCACTGACGAGATCGGGTCCTACAATGCAGACACTGCCCGTCGCACATCTGTTGACCGTGTTGGCGCATATGCACTCATCAAGCGTCGCACTATGGTTACTAGGCACGCTGCATAGAGTGTCCTTACAGTACAGTTCAACACGCTCTCCATGCATGCTGACGAGACTGTGGATGCCTACTGGACACACATTCTGCGCCTTTTGAAGGACCTCGGCAAGGCGGCACCTGGACAACTTCCTGCTATTCTCTCCATCGTCAACGGCCTCATACCTAAGCTGTCAGACATTTTTAGGGAGGTGAAAGCATTCAAGCTCGAGCGCCTTGCTGCTGAGCCTGTGCCTGCTGAATCTCTCCCAGGCATTGGTGCTCTCTGGGAGTTCACTTCCTAGCGTCTCATTGACTGGTGGAGTGCTCTCCAGAACAAGCGCATCCATCGTATAGCCGTTGAAGCTGCCACCACGGTGCTCCCTTCGACCTCATCATCCTCCACATCTTCTTCCTCACCTTCCTCTGCTACGTCTCTTCTTCACCAAGGGGGAGAGTGGTGGTCGTGGTCGCGGTCGGGGCAAAGGTGCCGGTGCCTCTAGCTCTGGCGGCTAGGCCGGCCGCGGCAAGGGGAAAAGCGCCAGCAACAACTCCTCCTCTTCCTCCATTTGCAGTATGGTCACGTGTTGGAACTATGGCGCCGTTGGCCATTGTGCACCGAAGTGTTCGTCGCCACCAGACAACGAGCGCTTGGCCTCTGCCATGCGTGCCCACTGGGCACGATCCTCCGGGGGGTCCGTGAGCACCTCTCGTGCCCCCACCAACACGGCTCCACCGAGCCGCAGCTCCCCTGCCACCACCGAGGCCGCTGCCTACATCATGGCTGCAGCTCCACCTCCACTTCCTTATCCTTGGGACTGGCCCCCGGGGTATGGCGGGCCGGTCTTCTACGATCCCCCATATGGTGCCTACTCTCCACCCGTCTGGACGTCTCCTTCCTATCCTCCATGTCGTCCCTCCTTCGGCATTGTCATCACTCTGAACCCGCCTGAGGACGTGCGCCAGCTGGATGCTGCGCTTTCTCATGCCATCAACCAGCGTCACCTTCGTGATCAGGGAGGTGAGAGTGAGTGCTCTAGGTTAGAGCCTCTTGCGTGTCCTTGATGGGGAGTTGCGTGGTCCTGCGTCCGGTCATGTTCTCGGGTGTTCTCCTGCTGATGTTCCATGGATTGAAGAATGACAGTCTTTGCGCTTGTCACGCTGCCTTGCTGCTTTTGGTCAGCGCTTCTCCCAGCATGCCGGCATTACTGCTATGAGCCGTGCCCCCTCCACTGTTCGTGCGTCAGGTGACTTCTGGATCCTTGACTCTGGGGCCACCCACCACATGACTTTCTCGCGCGTGTCTTTTGTCTCCCTTGGTCCTCTTGGTTCGGTGCGCTTTGTCCGCACCGGTTGTGGTCAATTGCTCCCTGTTCAAGGCATTGGCGTTGTGCGTTTTGTCAGCCCTTGGAGGGACTGTTCTTGCGAGATTTCCTTTATGTTCCATCGCTTGAGTTGAGTCTCCTGTCTGTTATGAGACTCGTTAACTAGGGCATGGACTTCTCCTCTAGCCGCGGAATTACCTCTGTCTCTCATCGCATGTCTGGCAGTATTCTTTTACAAGGTACACGCTATGATCGCCTTTTTCGCGTTCACACCTTTGCACCATCTCCCGCCACTCTTACTCACGTGCATGTTGCTTGCTCCCTTTCCCCTACGCATGCCCAACTGCTACACCGCCGCTTGTGCCATATCCACAGTGCTGTCATTGACAGCCTTCTTTGTGTGCTTCCCGCCAATGGCCTTGATGTTGCTAGGTTCTCTGCCCCTTGTTCCCCTGACTGTCTTGGCTATGCTCAGGATAAGATGCATCGCTCTCCTTTTTCCACTTATGAGTCTTGCACGTGTCATCCTCTTGACCTGATGCATGCTGATGTTATGGGGCCTCTTCCTCATGAGGTTCTTGGGGGGATTTGTCGTTACATTCTTTGCCTCGCTGATGACTTCTCCCGCATGCGCAAGGTCTTTGCACTCAAGTAGAAAAGTGATGTTTTCTCCACTCTTGAGTCCTGGCTTTCCCAGGCTGAAGTTGATTGTGGCCGTTGTTTTCGTGTCTTCCGTTGTGATCGTGGCGGTGAATTCATTGGCCCTACCTCTCGCTTTCTCTCGTCTCGGGGTAGGACTGTTGAAACTACGGCTCCGTACACGCCCCACCAGAAAGGCGTGTCCGAACGCTGGAACATGACTCTCGCTGATGATGTGCGTACTATTCCCAGTGCATCTGACCTTTCTCCTCTGTTCTCTTTTGAAGCAATGTCCTACATGACGTGGGTCTGGAATCGTGTTCCCCACGGTCCCCTCCCACGTCATGTCACCCCGTTTGAATGCTGGTTTGGCTGCCGAGCGGACCTCTGCCTTGCTCGTGTCCGGGATTGCATTGTTGCGGTCTGGCTCCCCGAGGATCTTCGCAACGACAAACTTAGTCCGCGCGCCCGCTTGTGCACTTTCCTCGGGGTCTCGGCCATGTCCAAAGCCTTGGGAGGGTTGGGTCTGTTCTAGCCTCCGGTCTCGCTGGGGTGCATCCCTCTCACTCGACTCCCTCTTCCTCTAACCCTTCTTCTCCTATGCCTGACATGTCGCCTAGCACTGATACGTACCTCATCACCCTGTCTGCATCCCCATCCGGTCTTTCCCCACTGTCTTCCCCTTTTACGTCTTCTAAGTCCACGGCAGCTTCTCTCAGTACTCCCCCACTGTCTTCCGACATTCTGGCACAGTCTCCTCCACGTGTTATCACTGATCCCTCTCCACCGTCTGTCTCACAGCCGACAGTGGTTGTTGGTGAGAAAGTCCCTTCCCTAGTCACTGATGTACCACCAATTGTACCAGAGCCGTATAGTCATGGAGGGAGACACCGTTCGCTCCCACTGAAATCTGTCGCACAGTTTTCACAGCCGTCTCAGCGTCGCACCTGCTCCAGTGCATCCTCCACAGCGGCCAGATCCGTTGTCAGACGCACTGGACTTGATGCACTTGGACTTGTTGTCATCGTCATCCACCCTAATTTGGCAGTGGACTACACACTCGTTGCTCATGAGTTCCACAATGCCCTGGATGCATCAGTTGCTGGACACGTAGCTGCCTACTTTATGGCAAGCGGGCTTCCTTCACTCCCAGCTGAACCTACCACTGTCCGTCAGGCTAGAGAGGCAGCTGACGCTGACCTCTGAGATAAGGCCATGTAGGAAGAGGTCACGGCCTTGAACGGACATGAGGTGTTTGAACTTGTTGATCTCATAGCAGGTTGCAAGGCTGTTCCGGCCCACTGGGCGCTTCGATGCAAGTTGAAGCCTCATGGCACGATCGACAGGTATAAGGCCCGGCTTACCGCCAAGGGATTCTCTCAAATTTCAGGCGTTGACTTTGATGAGACGTTTTTCCCTGTTGGACGATACACCATGGCTCGAGCTCTCTTGAGCCTAGTTTTCCAACATGACTGGGAAATGGAGCAGATGGACGTCAACAATGCATCCTTGCACGGATGTCTGGACAAGGAGATCTACATGGTGCAGCCCTTAGACTTCAGTGATGGCACGCACAAGATCTGGTGGCTGTGTTAAGCCCTCTACGGGCTTAAGCAGTTCTCGCGTTGTTGGAACCTGGAGATCTCGTCTACCCAGTCACTGTCGGTGTATCCATCAACAACTACAAAGGGTTGTGACTTGTAGTACAACCCTACATGCGTAGTGGACAGTGCGTAGCAGACGACACGCAGTGCAGCCTTGAGATGCCTCTAACAGGGCTGTTCGGAGAACTGAGCCAGGACATTGACCGAGAAGGCGACGTCCGCTCGAGTGGTGGTGGCGAGATACATCAGGGATCCGATCACGCTGAGATAATCAGTCACGTCGACAGTGTCTCCCAAATGTGTCGTGTCGAGTGACTTCAGTAGGCGCTGGCCAGCTAGAGTCATCGGTGTGGATGCAGTTGGGGTTTCATCGAGCAAGGAGGAGAACCGCTCCCCCAGGTTGTGAATGTAAGCAGCCTGGTACACGTGCAGCGTTTGACGCTGGTGGTCACGCTCGAGCTCCATGCCCAGAAACACACGAGTTGGGCCCAAGTCTTTCATTTTGTATACTGGCTGCAATAGAGTCTTTACGGACTGCACGGCTGTCGGACTGGGTGACGCAATGAGAAGATTGTCCACGTAGACCAAGAATGACCACAAAGAACTATGAGCTACACTCAAGATGAGCTCCGGATCAAGAGTGCTATGACGGTAGCCACCAGGGGGTGCAGATGCACGTAGTCGCATTGGATACATCTTTCTTGTGGGAGGGACGTCCATCTCATGGAAAAGTGGCAAGCAGGGTTGTGTGGCTCGTAAATCCAGTGAGGCTGAGTATGTCACACTTGGCGTGGGTATGTGTGAGAGTGTCTGGCTTTCTCACTTGTTGCGACAACTTTGTGTACTTGTCCATTGCATCACATTACGCTGTGACAATCAAAGCACTAAGACGATCGCTAAGCATGATGGTATGGATCATTCACACGCTAAACACATCAACATTGAGCATCACATTGTGCATGAGCGCATTGTCGCAGAAGAGGTCCAGGTCGTCTGGGTCCTCACGCGTCAGCAGCGTGCATAATTTCTCACATAAGGTCTCAGCAGTGGAATGTTGAAGGCTGCTATGCATGCTGTTGGATTGTTGCATGCACACGGTGCGTCTGGCACATGTGACAACTTCTTGTCTTTTCCTCTTGTCGTGAGTCTTCGTGTGGTGTGTGGGGTGTTCGTTTGTAGGTCATGGGGGAGTGTTCGTTGTGTCAGTTAAACACACAAGTGATCTCTTGACTCCATCCATCTACAGACACTATCACTGCATGTGACTGAGCAAATATGAAGCTGTGGGACTGACATCACTAGTGTTTTTGCCGGGTGCAAGATTGGCGTGTGCTCAGCCATGCTCAAGTTCTACCATGAAGAGTCCTTGCAGTTCTCAGCATTTGGTGATTGGCCATTGGAGGGATAAAACATGAGAGATGCATGCTCCACATACGCTTGTGGTCGATGTGGATTCTTGGTTGTCTCTAACTTGCATGCTAAGCTAGTTGTGTAGAATTTACACCAGGTTGCTCATCCTGTGGGGCCACACTCTCAGTCACTCGGAGGTGTGAGAGACCACGGCGGCTTTTAGCCGACCGGTTCGGTTAGACCCCGGGGTGGCAGCCGGACCCCACTTTGAGCTGCTCGAGTGGGTGGCCCGGTCAACCGCGTGCTAAGAGCTCGCTAGCTCTTTACACTCTCCACTTGTCTCACGCTACCTTCTAAGGTCGTTTTTCACCAACTCCTCGCTCCACCTACAGCCGTGGATGTCTCGCGTGACTAGCTTGCGTGGTAGGGAATGAGTGTTGGCATCTTGTCGCTAAGTACACGAACCCAAGCATACCCCACATAAATAAGAGATAGTCAAACAACAGCCATGTGTGCGCCAGAGGGCACTCCCGGGTAGATCAGCCGCTTCATGACAGTAGAGTCTCCAGTCATGGCGCACTCATGTGATGTCTCCCCAGGTAAGGCCATTGTCATTTAATATGTACATGTGTGTGCCTTGGAGAGTGAGACAAGAGGGCATAGAGATGTGAGTGGCCAATGAAATTCAACACTCCCCCATGAATCACAGGCAAACAACCCACACACATGGCACGCTCACAAATATGTGACAGACAAGGACCAAGAAAACATCACATTCCTCAGCCTGGATCATGGGGACAGATGAGGCTAACAGCATGAACAATACTTTTTAAAAATTTGCGGCTGAGGGCCTTGGCAAGAAAGCCAGCTCTGTGAGATCGTGTGTCCACCCAAGCAACCCGGAAAACACCAGCGACGATACACTCACGAACAAAGTGATGCCCCAAGTTGATATGTTTGGTGCGAGAGTGATGGATGCCACTGTTTTTGGCAATGGCCTTTGTGTTTTAACTGTCACAACGTAGGGTAATGCAATGGATGGAAATAAAAAAATGTTGTAGCAGACGACAAAGCTCGTCAGCCTCAGACATGCTTGTACCAAGAGCAACATACTTAGCCTCAGTAATGCTGCGAACAATACACCCCGGTTCTCCACTTTTCCGCGAGAATACTATCCCGCAAACCATGAAGATGTATTCTATACCGCTATATGCATCATTCATGTACCCAGTCATTGTAAGTGAAACAGTTAACTAGGAAAACCCAACGCAAGGTGTGGATAATGCATACCGCACTACCCCCAACGCTGCCTCAAGATGACGCTCACGGAGACATTGAGAGAACTGAGACAGGAAGTCTACATTTAAGGCAACATCAGCACGCATGGTGGTAGCAAGATACATCAGGGAGCCAATGACCCTGAGGTAGTCCGTCACGTCAACTTTCTTCCCCAGCTTGGATGGGTCCAAGGACTTCAGCAGCGATTGACCGGATGGGGTCATAGGTGTGGATACTATGGGGTTGGAAGAAAGGAGCGGTCCAAAGCACTCCCCCAGGCTGCAAGCGTACGCAACTTGGTGAACGTGCAAGGTGCGGTGTGTGTGTGCGATCACGCTCTATTTCCATGCCGAGGAAGACACGGGCTGGGCCTTCATCTTGTATGCTGCCTGAAAAAGAGACTTTGCGGCTGTGACAGACTCAACATCCGGGGACGCAATGAGGAGATCAGCCACATAGACAAGGATGGCCACAGGTGGCTTGGTGGGGGCACTGAGGAATAGGGCGAGATCCACAATACTTCTTTTGAAGCATCGTCTTTCCACAATTACTGTGATCTTTAGGTTCTAGTAGTGTGGTGACTACTTTAGACCATACAGGGCCTTACGCAGGCGCCATACTCGGTTTGTTCTATTAGAGAAACCATGTGGCTTCACCATGTAGATTTCCTCGTCCAACTTGCCATGCAAAAAGGCGTTGTTGACATCCATCTCTTCCAACTCCTAGTCATGCTGGGCAACCAGGCTGAGCAGTGCTATGGCAGTGTTATAGCAACCAACTGGGGCAAATGTGTCATCAAAGTCAACCTGAAGGAGTTGTGAGAACCCTTTTGCTGTGAGGTGTGCCGTGTACCTTTCAATGGTATTGTTAGGGTTCAGCTTGGGACGGCACACCCATTTGGCTGCAATAACCTTGCGGCCCATTGGGAGATCTAGAAGCTCATACACGCCATGCTCAGACAACATGACAAGTTCGGCTTTCATGGCTTGCTCCCACAAGGGAGAGTCGGCTAGCGTACAAGCAGCCTGTACGGTCAGAGGTTAAGGCGGTAGGGGAGAGAAGCCAACAGCAGCAAAGCACGAAGCAACATACCCAGTTACAGATGAGGAGAGAGCTGAGTGAAATTCTTGTTCAATGAGGGAGTAACCAAGAGCTGTGCTGCGGTGGACCACGGAGACAGCCATGGACAAGGAAGATGTTTCAAGACCAAGAGCGCGGAAGCCAGGGTCGCCAGAGACGACAGGGTGAGAAGAGGACAGGAGTGCCCTTAGGCGACCACCATGTGTGTAGGGCAAGACCGGAGGAACAGATGGGACATGCTTAGATGACGGTGAGGAAGTCGTAGGGGAGCGCGGGTGCAAAGAGGGAGATGGGGAAGGTGCAGCAGAGGTGCCAGAGGGTTCAGAGAGGGCTAGAGGCGTAGAGGGAGCGACGGGCTTCGAGAACTCAAAGGAGACAAAGGGTGCAGGGTCAGAGGAGGCAGAGGATGCCGATGGATACACAGAGGGGAGAACAGGAGCCCAAGAGGGTAGAGTACCACCCCCATCCCGATCGGGTGGAGAGAGGGACCCATCAAAGCGGGGAACATCAAGCTCAAACAAGTGCTCAAAGAAGAGTGCGTCATGGGACTCAACAACGAGAGGGATCCCAGAAACTCTAAGATTTGGAGAACAGGGAGACACCCAGGAAGACGCACAAACGGCCACGGGGAGACAGCTTACCATCCCATTGGTCGGCAGGAAGCCATACGGAGGCAAGACACCCCAACACATGAGCAAGGTGGAGATCAGCCCGTTGGCTCGTACTGCGCTTGGAGACATCACAGTGTGAGGGAGGGGACCATGAGGGATTCGATTGTAGACCCACGTCATGGAGGACATGGACTCAAAGGCAAATAAGGGGGACTGACCAAAGGCGGAGAGAAGGGAGCATACACCATCAGCAAGGGTACGATTCCAACGCTCAAATACACCGTTTTGGTAAAGTGTGTAGGGGGCAGTGGACTCAAGACGAAAACCACGAGATTCAAGGAAGCGAGAGGTGGGACCAAGAAACTCACCCTCTCTGTCACTGCGAAAGAGATGCAATGGGCAAAGGTAGGGGTGCTCAGCCTGAGGAAGCTAGGATTCAAGTACTTTAGTGACGTCACTCTTATGACGAAGGGAAAAGATCCAATGGTAGCGAGAGAAGTCATCAGTCAAGCACAATGCGTAGCAACCGAGGCCACCAAGGAAGTCATGGGACAAAGGATCACATCAGCATGCACAAGGTCCACAAGATAGGAGGTGGTGGACTCAGTAGTTGTGAACGAAGAGCAATTCATCTTGTCGTTGGCACAGTCAAGGCAGGTACATGAGCAAGGAGATATAAATGTGGTAGCATCAAGGCCGATACCAGGCTGGAGGCAAAGAAGGTGCTAAATGGTGGCAGTGTGAATATGACAGTGATGATGATACAGGAGGTCTGCATGGATAGGTGACAAGAAGGGCACGACGTGGACAAGAGCAAAGGTAGCGAAAGACGATGACAACATGAGAGGAAAAAGGAATAGACGATCATAGCACACTCCACAAAGAATAACACGACCGGACAAGCGCAGAGCAATGGAGGCAAGGCTGCGGCTGGACGCGAAGTCCATGCTCTGGTCGTCGAGGGTGGTCACAGAGAGTAGACTAACTTCAAGGTCAGGCACATACAGCACATCACGGAGGTACACAGTGCCACTAGGGCCAACAAGCGAACAACACCAATACCTTAGAAAAGGAGAAGTTGGCTGGAGCCGATGCGCACAAAGCGAACAGAGCTAATAGGACCGAGAGACACAAAGGACGAATGACATGAGGTCATGTGATATGTGGCCCCAGAGACAATGATCCAGAGGCCAGAGGATGAATGAATGGAAGGAAAAACAAGGTAGACAACGATAGTGGCACGAGAGGAGTGGGAAGGAGTAACACCATGACGAGTGGGGAACGTATGAGATTGCCAATCTTCAATCCATGAACGGTCATCAAGTAATACCCCATGTACACAAACGGGCGCAACGCCACGTAGGGTGGCATCAGACTCATAGATGGACGCACGACATTGGCCACTCACACTCTCACCTCCCTGAGATCAAAGGTGGAGGAGCTCTGCTAGGCGTCGCTCAAGAGTTCGCTCCTTGGCACAACGTTCATTGGAGCGGACAGATGAGTTATTGGAGGAGCGGTCGGAGAGGTGACCATCGTCACGGGCCAAGGGAGGCATGGAGTAGCGAAAAGAAGGGGGACCATAGTAGGGAGGTCCGGATGGAGGTGGAATCCAACCCCATGGGCTACCGGGAGGTGGTGACGGCTGAAGGGGAGCAAGAGTGGTGGTGAGCACGGAGGATGAGGAAGAGGGCAAGGACAATGCAATATTCACTACTACTGCGATAGAGGAGGAGATAACACCTGTGCCTACTTAATGGGTGCGCATGGAGGATGCCAGCCGAATGTCATCACGAGGAGCTGGACACTTTGGTGCAGAGTGACCAATGGATCCGTAGTTCCAACAGGTGACGTCTTTGCTAGTGGTGGTACCTGAGGAGGTCTTGCCACAGCGGCCACCGCCACGACCTTTCCCACCAAGGCCACCCCCACGACCGGTCCCGCCGCCTCCGCCCCGACAAGCAGCTTGAGTGGGATGAGTTGCGGTGGGAGAAGAAAGGGATGGAGAAGAGGAGGCAGCTATAGGCAAGGAGGATGAGGAGGTGGTGACCACACCGAGAGCTGCACGATGCATGTGTTTAATCTGCAAGTTACTCCACCAATCGGTGAGGCTAGAGGTAGTGAGCTCATAGAGAGGTCCAATCCCTGGCGGAGAGGTTTCAGGGACCGGAGCAATAGCAAGACGCTCAAGCTCTGCCTGGGAGACATGCAGATAGAGTTCAAAGAGCTCAGGATAGAGACCAGTAACAATGGACAAGCATACTGAGAGAGGATCTGGAGCTGTCTTGCACAGTTCACGCACGAGGCACAGGCCCCATGCCCAATACTCCTCCGCAGTTTCATCCGTTCACATCTGAAGTGTGTTGAACTACACAGTCTTAGTCACAGTTTTGCGACGGCAGATGAGAGCATAGGCACCGACAGGATCAGTGGGCGTGCCACAAGTAGGGTCGGCGTTGTATGTATCGATGTCAGTGAGGAGGCCTCCAGGCCCGGCATTGATGAGGACCCGTACAGACCGGGCTGCCTCAGTAGGCTGAGGAATAAACAGCAGCTTGGCGGGAGAGTAGTACTCCCACAGTAGCTCGCCTTGGGCCCATGCACTGAAGTGTGTTTCCCATAAGGTGAAGGTCAGCTTAGAGTTGAACTTAGGTGGTGGCATCTCAAAGTCCTTCTGCCTGGCAGGAAGGAGGACTCGAGCAAACACAACTGCGGAGAGAGCGGGAGAAGAGGAGCTGAGAATACCACTAGGAGGCACAGAGGAGTCAGCAGATGCAGTTTCTTTAGCAGGAAGAGCAGCAGCAAGACTTGGGACAGTGCGCAAGTGATATATGACTAAGGCAGCTACTGTGGTGGCCAGTTCGTGCTGAGCCTCACGTCCGTGTTGCAGTTCATCCTCAACCTTAGGACGAGTTGCTTGGGCCTCGCTAAGGGTGGCCTGCAAGGCCTCTATGATTCCCTTTGGCATGATGGGAGGAGACAATCAAAGTATATGGATAAGTGAGGGAGACAAGAGAAGGGAGTGAAAACTGCTCACCAGGACATCGGCGAGGAAGTAGTGCAAAGAGAGGAGGCACCACAATGGCCGTTGAGGAGAAGAGAACAGACACCCATCCAGAAACTGCCACTATGAGACAATGGAGCCCGGTGACTATGGCTCCTGCGACTGATACTGATGCTGACACAATAAGAACATCCGTTGTGATGTAAGGCGTGAGATACCGAGGAGCACCGGTGGGAGTCAGGAGATTAGTTGCGGTGGACGTGGGGATGGAGACAACGATGCTAGAGGTGGCGTTGGCTGTTGAGGATGCTGCAGTTGCCACAACAGCAACTGATGCTGTCACCTGTGTGGAAATATTAGCAGTGGCGGCGGCAAGCAACGTGAGAGATGCTGCGGCGTGTGCGTAAGCCTTGGCTGCATGACCTACTACAGTCTGTTTCGGGGCTCTACAAGCGTAGGCTGTTGCTGCGGAGGTTGCACTGGCACCAGCAGCTACGTCGAGAAATGCGCCGACCACGCGAATGAAGTCTGTGTGGAGTGGCAGAATAGGAATCACTCCAGGCACCTCACGTGCCATGGACGGTCCAGCTGAATTTGCTGCTGTGGGAGATGGAGCAAGGTTGGCGGCAGGACCGTGGTTGGACGACTAGGAGGTTGCATGCTTGAGGGGCGAGGCAGCGATGGCGGTAAATCGTCCATCGTGTACACATGCCGGTCAATCTCCTCACGCTGTTGCGCCTCTTCACGATCTAATGGTGTGGCGACGTCCTCGCGCTCATAAGAGTTGTCCAGCATGCAAAATCAACGTGGGACGTCGTTGTCAGTGGATGAGGGTTCATGGACGACTCACGAGTCCTCCCACCCACGATCAGCGTCGCGGGTGGCCGTACATGGGGAATTCAACTCGTCGTCCGGGGGAACGCCAAGTGGCAGTGAATCCAACATGGCAGACATGAGGGATGTAGATGTAGCCGGGGAGTGGTGCTACCGCAGGATTGCGACAGAGAGGCAAAGCACGCATACGATGGTGACAGGCTGAAGCGGGTCCGACTGCCGTGAGGTGGTAGAGTAGCACGCAACTGTTGCACTAGAATGAGAAGCCCATACTCGACGGAAACAAATTACATTGGAGCAGTCTGCCGGGAGAGCAAGGCAATAGAGAGATGTTGTACCAAGAAGTGGTATCCACGCACGACAGGGAGGTGGTGCGATAGAGTTGACTGCCGTCGATAGAGAAGGGCGGAGCAGCACCAGAGAGCAGAATACGGTACACTATAGGTGCGAAGATATCACTGGAGAATGGCGACAGCAGTGCCGATGGCCCGTTGCCGCGCTAGGAGGCATTCGACGGGCCGGTTACAAGGCCAGAATGGCCTCTGCAGTCTGTGTCAGTGCTGGCTTGCCACAGACGTGGCGGGCGGTGGTGATGCCGGATTGACAGAGTGTCGGCAGTGGCGAGAATGCCATGGACCAGCCGTGGTGATGAGAGCGTGCGGCAGGTGAATCACAGGTCCGAGACCGATGCAGAGCAGGGCTGGATCCCCATTTTTTTTATACCAGTAGTTACCCGGTAGTTTCCTAGCAAGACCATGTGCCATGGGGCGGAGGAGTACAAGGAAATACGAGTGAAGCCATGATCGCGGTAAGCTTTTCCTCAGAAACTTGTGTCAGAAAAAAGACAAGGAGTAGGAGGAGGAGCAAGAGTCTAAGAGACGAGTGAACACACACACACACACACACACACACACACACACACACACACACACACACACACACACACACACACACACACACAAGTGAACACACACACACAAGTGAACAC
>SZWC01001735.1:44747-55350 GCA_023375785.1 Penium margaritaceum | reverse complement strand
TTTTCCTCAGAAACTTGTGTCAGAAAAAAGACAAGGAGTAGGAGGAGGAGCAAGAGTCTAAGAGACGAGTGAACACACACACACACACACACACACACACACCAAGCAGATCTCTTGGGTGAGCACGTACCGCCACCCGGGGGTCGAGCCTGACCACTCGGCATTTAACCGAGGGCGGCTTCTCACCAATGTACGGTCCATGACCAACACTGTGGCCCCCTAAGGACTAGCACCCAGATCATATGCAGCTTCCCCAAAACACTGAAAGGCAAACAAGCATGATACATGGATTGGCAGTGAGAATGCATGAACCCAAGCATCTACCGCATCAATAAGAGATAGTCAAACAATAGCCATGTGTGTGCCAGAGGGCACTCCCGGATAGATCAGCAGCTGCATGACGCTAGAGTCTCCCATCATGGTGCACTCGTGTGATGTCTCCCGAGGAAAAGCCATTGTCGTTTAATCTGTACATGTGTGTGCCATGGAGAGTGAGACAAGAGGGCATAGAGATGTGAGTGGCCAAAAAACTTCAACACAGACGGCCCAAAACCTGTTCGTTGTCCGTTTTGAGTCAAAACCAAAATACCCACGCTGTGAATCTAGTCGTGCACTCGGAATCAGCAAGAAAAGTAGCTACAAGGAGTTACAATTGCCCGAATTCAGTACACTGCTCCTGAGAGCCAACTACAACTACTGATGACGTGACAACCAAGGGTAGCTGCTAATGGAGATGGTCGTGCGAGGGTACCATAACAGGAGCAGGAGGAGGACAGCCACACGCATGGCTTCACGGCAAAACATCCACCCCAACAAACAGCGCCACATCAGCATGAGAGTTCATCTAGTTAGTCATTTGCACGAGCATGTATACAGCAGAGAGGTCATAGTATGAGTCTGTGAGCAGTGCACAGAGCAAAAAACAACACTCCCCCATGATCCAAAGGCGTCAGTGTACATGAGTGTGCAAAAGCAATGCTTCTCGACCCATTACTTAGTGCAAGAACAAGAAGAGATGGATCACATGTGCAACGAGGATGAGCGAGGAGAACCCATGCAGAGGAAGAGTCACACCACATGTATTCAGGGTAGCAACCCGACCATACTCACAACCTTCTTGAACGAGTTGTACTTCAGCACCTTCGTGAGGAAGTCAGCCAACTACTTCATAGTCTTGACCCACAAGATGTGAACACTGCCTTCATGCAACAAGGAACACACGTACTGTTCCTCAACATTGATGTGCTTCGTGCATGCATGGTGGAGACCATCATTTTTGGCAATCGCGACGACACTTTTTTTTTCACAATGCAAGGTGATGGATGACATAGGCTGATGTAACTCACCCAACAAACAACGCAGCCACACTCTCACATGCAGTAACGCCCAACGCCAGGTACTCTGCCTTTGATGTGCTGTGTGCGACACACCCTTGTTTTCCGCTATGCCATGACACTGCCGTACATCCGATGAGAAAGATCCAACTCGTGTGGCTCTTCCCATCTGGGCTCCATGCCGAGTCACTATCAGTGTAGCCTCCAGCCAACACGGACAGCTACCGACGGAATGTGAGGCTTCAGTGTGGGGTAGAAATTACATATTGTAACATGCAAACAACTGTATCAAGGTATAGCTGGTGTGGATCCTGTGAGAATTGGGAGAGGACATTCACGGCAAAGGCGATGTCGGTCCATGTGGTGGTGGCAAGAAACATGAGTGACCCGATGACAGAGAGGAACGCCGTGATGTCCACCGCTGCACCCAAAGTGCTGACGTCAGTAGCCTTCAGCTTTGCCTGCCCGTCTTGGGTCATCGGGGTGGAGGCACTAGGGACAACAGTCAGGATATCGGGAATGCTGCCAGTGAGCATGTGAACGTATGCTGCTTGATGTACCCGCATGACGCCGTGCACAAGATTGCACTCAATCTCCATGCCAAGAAAAACCTGTGCCGGCCTGAGATCCTTCATCTTGTAGATCGCCTTCAGCAACTCCTTCACCTGCTCGAAAGCGACAAGGTCAGGAGATGCGATGAGTAGGTCATCCACGTAGATGAGGATCGTCACAAAGGGAGTCCCAGGAGGAGTGATGAAGAGTGCCGGGTGTGCAGTGCTGTGAAGGAATCCGTCCTTCAAAAGGGTACGGCTGATTTTTATTTTCCAACACCAAGAGGCTACTTGAGGTCATACAAGGTCTTCCACAGTCGCCAGACTCGGCCCGTTCCATCCTCAAAGCCAGAGGGCTCGATCATGTAAAGCTCCTCACCATCAATAGCACAGTGAAGGAAGATGTTGTTCTTGTCCATCTGGTGGAGTTCCCAACCATGTAGTGCGACTAGGCTGAAGAGCGCCTGGCTAGTGGTGAACTGGCCAACCGGGACAAAGACCTGCTTGTATTCAACTCCAACAACCCGGAAGAAGCCCTTGGCGGTGCGCCGGGCCTTGTACTTGTCCAGGGTTTTATTTGGCTTATGCTTTTGGCAAAATACCCACTTTGCCCCTATGGCATTGTGACAAGGGAGAATCTCCATGAGCTCGTACACTACGTGCTCGTTGATGGAAGCGAGCTCCTCCCGACAGGCAGCCTCCTACTAGTCTTCGTCGGGAGCAGCATGGGCATCACATAGGCTCTGTGGATAGGGTGCCAGTGGGGAAGGCCGGGCAATCAACACACGGGCAGCGTAAAGTCCTGTAGGAGCCCAGGCTAGAGTGGCAGAGACAGCACGACGATGCTCCTGGAAGATGAGAGAGTAGCCAAGGGCCGAGCCTGGGTGACTGTCCCGAGCAACGAGGCCAAGGGCCGTCAGGCCAAGGACCTTGATGCCGGGCTCACCCCTTACAATAGTGTGAAGGGAGGAAGGTGTGTAGAAGGGTGTACTGGAGGCTGGACGAGGGGACCTGGTGCGAGGAACCGGGGGCGGTGCCAGCTTATGGGGCTGCAGAATGCCACCCGGAGCACGGGTGTAGACCTGGTGCACCCGGGTGCCAGTGACGGCAGAGGGAGCCCGGCAAGGACGAGGTGGCAAGGCGGGATAGGCGTCGGGTCTGATGCCGAGGAACCGCTAGACATGGGCGGATCCACGGCGATGGGTACGCAGGAGGCCGGAAGGGGGCCAGCCAATGGGTGAGGCAGGACTGAGGACTGAATGGAGGACTTAGTATCCGACGGATGCGTGACATCATCGGTAGGGGAACTCGGCGGTGAGGTGGACGACGAGGGAGGAGCTTCGGGGCCATCCGCTACCAGTGGTGTGGATGCACGTGAGACTACCTGTGCCTCTGGAGTCGGAGCGACTGTGCGACAAGGATCTCCCCCACAAGACGATAGCGACGGAAGCATAAAGGAGGTACACCGGAGGCGAGGGAAGAGGTCCTCAAAGAATAGGGCATCACAAAACTGAACAACACAATGCCGGACCGGGTCCCAGAAGTGCCAGGCCTTGGAGTGATGCAAGACACCGACAAAGGTGTAGAGACGGCCGCGGGGGGCAAGTTTTCCATCCCGTCGGTCCTCGACGAGCCAGACGCTACGGACACACTCCCAGACACGAGCAGGCCGGAGATCAGCCCGTTGACTTCGCCACAATGTGTACGGCGTGGTCTGGAAAACAAGGGAACTATGGGAAACGTGGTTCTACACCCAGGCCATGTAAGACATGGCATAAAGGAAGAATCCCTTGGATAGATCAGATCCGACACGCATGGTGTGAACATCATCGGCCATTGTGTGATTCCAGCACTTGGAGACATTGTTCTGTTGCGGTGTCCTAGGGGCAGACGTCTCATGACGGATCCCATGAGTGGCGAGATAGACGACGTCTCATGACGGATCCCATGAGTGGCGAGATAGACAGTAGTGTCCCCTATGTACTTGCCGCCGTGGTGAGACCAAAAATGGTGGAGGGTGCGTCCGCACTCGCGCTCGGCCGCAAGGTGTTGGGAATGGATGGCGGAGGCCACATCGCTCTTTCAGCTGAGGCAGATGACTCAGTGATACCGGGATTAGTCATTCGTGAGGGTCAGTACACACTAGCCGCCCTCGACAACACACGCGACCGGGAGAGGACCCATGAGGTCCGAGTGGATGAGCTCCAGTGGAACCAACGGAACCAAGCTCACGTTTGGAATGTGAACATTCCAAACGAAACCAAGCACGCTGAACGCCTGGCAACAGGATGTCACGTGATGCGTGGCATTGGAGTCGATGATCCAATTGCCATCGGGGTCACGGACTGAGGCTGTGACGTTACAGTGAGCAACGAAACAGGACGCGGGAAGGGAGACAGAGGTCCCAAGCTAGGTAGATGGTACAGATATGAAACAATCATGCCAATCATCCAACCATGTGACATCATCCACAGCCGGCCTCGAAGGGCAATATGCAGCTTCTTCGAGGTCCCCTCGGAGGTCGGTCTCTATCTGGCAATGGGAGACCTGTCGGCTAGTAGTCAAACAACTCAATGGGGAGGATGTATGATGCCAAGTTATGTGGTGATGGAACTCTATAGCTGGTGGATCCGAGCAGTGGAGTCGACGGGTGCCACGGACTATGGGGTCATAGCTCCGGACGGGGGATATGCGCTCCATTGGGATGGGGACTGTGGGTAGTACCCCGGCTGTGCCGGAGCGTATTGTTACTGATGCAACTGTACTACATACGGATATGGTTGCGGTGGGACGTACTGCTATTGCTGCTGCTGATGGAGAAGGGATGACTGAAGCTGTAGTTGAGGATGAGGAGCTTGCTGCGGGGTGGAGTAGGTGGTGGCCATAGTACTACCAGGGGAGAAGGTGGTGCATGCGGCAACAACGGAGGTGCCAAGGCGACAGTCACGCTGATGGCGCAAGGCGGTGACAATTTGGGTCTTGTCAGTAGGGATGGGGCACGTGTACCACTCGTGCTCCTTCCGGCCAAAGTTGTGGCACATAAGGGTAGTGCCACCGGAGGAAGACTGTTGCCCCTTGCCCTTGCCCTTCCCACCCTTTTCTCCCTTACCCTTGGCAGTGTCGGAGGAGGAAGTCCCGGGGGAAGGGATGGAGGAGCCGCCAAAGGTGGTAGCCACGGTCGCGGAAGAGCCACCGCGCTAAAGCTGTCTATCCCAGTGTGATTCCTCCACGCTAAGGAAGAGGTGATATGCCCATGTCATCAAAGTGCCCTGGGCCGCCAGCGCCTCGAGGATGGGTAGGGCGTAGGGGACGAAAATGTTCGTAAAATCAGGAGTGGCATCATTCTTGATGGTGAGGAGGGCAACAAGCGGGGGAGACACGGCTGTCTTGAGCCAACATAGGATGTCCTGTGCACGACGCAAGTAGGTGGTGAAGGACTTGGACTCCCTCATGTGAAGGGAGCTGAACTCCTTCAGGAGGTGGCTGACNGGAGCCGCCAAAGGTGGTAGCCACGGTCGCGGAAGAGCCACCGCGCTAAAGCTGTCTATCCCAGTGTGATTCCTCCACGCTAAGGAAGAGGTGATATGCCCATGTCATCAAAGTGCCCTGGGCCGCCAGCGCCTCGAGGATGGGTAGGGCGTAGGGGACGAAAATGTTCGTAAAATCAGGAGTGGCATCATTCTTGATGGTGAGGAGGGCAACAAGCGGGGGAGACACGGCTGTCTTGAGCCAACATAGGATGTCCTGTGCACGACGCAAGTAGGTGGTGAAGGACTTGGACTCCCTCATGTGAAGGGAGCTGAACTCCTTCAGGAGGTGGCTGACAACTGCCTGGCCGGAGGCGCCATACGACCGTGTTAGCATGTCCCAAGCCCGCCGNGTGTCGGAGGAGGAAGTCCCGGGGGAAGGGATGGAGGAGCCGCCAAAGGTGGTAGCCACGGTCGCGGAAGAGCCACCGCGCTAAAGCTGTCTATCCCAGTGTGATTCCTCCACGCTAAGGAAGAGGTGATATGCCCATGTCATCAAAGTGCCCTGGGCCGCCAGCGCCTCGAGGATGGGTAGGGCGTAGGGGACGAAAATGTTCGTAAAATCAGGAGTGGCATCATTCTTGATGGTGAGGAGGGCAACAAGCGGGGGAGACACGGCTGTCTTGAGCCAACATAGGATGTCCTGTGCACGACGCAAGTAGGTGGTGAAGGACTTGGACTCCCTCATGTGAAGGGAGCTGAACTCCTTCAGGAGGTGGCTGACAACTGCCTGGCCGGAGGCGCCATACGACCGTGTTAGCATGTCCCAAGCCCGCCGGGAGTCAACACTGGTGTTGTCAATGGTGTCATTGAGGAACGACTCCAGTGAAGTGCGGTCCGCATCGGGAGCGGCGAGGATGAGTGTACAGACGGCACGACCTGCCTCAAGCGCCTGCTCCAGGATGATGTCATCATGCGGAAGAGTGTAATATGACCACAGGCCCTCCCCCTGTGCCTAGATGCGGTAGAGCAGTTCCCAAGAAGGGAATTTCTCATCTCCGACAAGGACAAGAGAAGGGCCCTCAAAGTCCTTGAGCCGAGAGGGGCCGGCCGCTCCAACACCTAGGACGCTATTCACCGTCTGTTGCTGTTGCTGCACTTGCTGCTGTGTTGTTGTTTGCGCTACCGTAGTAAGAGTAGGATCAGGCTTTCCGGGGAGGAAAGTCGAGCTAGTGCTGGTTGCAGCAAGCATCTGGCGTAACTGATCGACCTGGCGCTGAAGATCCGCTATGGGGTCTACAGTAGGTGGGTCCACAGAACTTTCCTGTGTGCGGGCGACATTGTCTTGACTGGGCATTGCCGCTAGTGGTGAGGCTGCTGAGGCCTCTACTGCCGCTGCGGCTACTTTTGCTGCTGTTGCTGCCACTGCTGTTGTTGCACCTGTTGCTACTGCCACTGTCGCTACTACAGCTGCTACTGTTGCCGCCACTGCTTTTGTCTCTGTTACTGCTGCCGTTGCCACCGCTGCTACTGTTGTTGTTGCTGTTGCCACGGCTGCTGCTGCCGCTACTACTCCTGAAGTCCCACGACGGGTTGGTGCGCAGTCTCCCTTCAGTTAAGAGGTAGATGATGAAAGTGGTCTGATAAAAAATGAGACTGCATTTCTTGCAGTTTTGGGATGGTGGCAAAAATTGACCTCCAGTCCAGAAATTTGACTAGGTGCTAGATTTTCAAATTTTTAAATTTCAGTACTTAAAAAATCAAGGTTGTCCAAATCAAGCAAAATTTGGACCACAGGTGCGCCTGACTGTGCGAAATGTAGTAGTGGAAGTCTCGGCTTGAACAGGTGTCAGAACGACCTAATTCCGTGCTCAACTCCAGAAAGTTAAAAAAAATATGGATCTGCAACGCGGGACGATTGATGCTAGAGGCTACAGGCCACCAAACAAGCGGAGCATGGTGGCTATGGAAAGGTCGTGACCTAAGCTTTCAAACAAGCCTATGCGCGCAATGTTTGACATCCGTTTGAGTCCGGTGTAGTTGGGCCTAGGGGACGTGGGTGGCTGATGCGATCTGCGTCTGTGTCTCTTCCTCGTCCATGTGACTTCCAGGAAGGTGCAAGGATGGGGCAGTAGCTACAAAAGGTGCTCCTGCCTCCTTCATCTTCCTCTTGGGTGTCTGCTGCTGTTGCTATTGGTCCTCCTTGTTGTTGCAGCTGTGTCTGACATTGCTGCTGCTACTGGTGCGTCTTTGCAGCTGCTACTGCTGCTGTTGCTACTGTTGCTGCTACTACTACTGCGAGTCACTCACACCTCTGGTTGATGTCGCCACGTGCGTCGTCGCCAGCAGGCTGCCTGACGTCACTGCGCTGGTCGCTCACCTCCCCGCGTCAAACGTGGAGGTCAGAGATGCCAAAAAAATCCGGCAGTAGTTCCCCTGTCCCGCTGGCCGTGGGAAAAATTCTGATGCCGCCACTCGGCATGTCACTGCTGCCGGAAAAAATCCGGCAGCATTTCCCTTGCACTGGCGTGTATTGGAGGGCCGCCGGCGTAGTCAGAACCTGTATGCCACTGCTTCTGCTATTGCATCTGCTGCGCTGTAGCTCTGATACCAAAATAGAACTAGCTAGTGCGCAAGTAGGGACTGTAGCGTTATTGATGCAGCGTACGAGAACCCACGCTCGTTGCTTAGTCTCGCCCCTTAGTTTGCTGCACTAGTCAGAGAGCTCTGGTTTGTTACTCAAAAGTGTGCGCGCCAGAGTTAGCGCCAGAAAGCAGCTGGAATGAAGCAATGACTGATTAAGAATGAAGAATGAGTAACCAACTGAGACCCCTCCTAGTTCTAGCCACGCCTCAGCTCCGTGAGGCTTGTTACTGAGAAAATCAGCCAACAAGGAGAATCCTAGCATAATCCTGTATGGCAGAATTTTGCCTAGGTGAGACATGCCAGACACCAGACAACCCAAAACCCATGCGTTGTCCATTTTGCCTAAAACCTGGACCATACCAAAATAACCGCACTGCAATCATAGTCATGTGATTAGAATCAGCAAGAAGAATAGCTACGAGGAGTTACAGCTGCCCAAACTCAGGCGCCGGCCACACTACTCTTGAGAGCCAACTACAACTATTGCTGACATGATGGCCAAGGGTAGCTGCCGATGGAGCTGGTAATGTGAGGGTGCGGTATCAAAAGCGCGAGGAGGAGGAACACCACATGCTTGGCTTCATGGCGACACGTCCACTCCAACGAACAACGTCCCGTCAGCATCAACGTCCATCCTTTCAGTCGTCTACACGAGCATGTACACCAGCCGAGAAGTCACGGTATGAGTCAGTGAGGTAGTGCACAGATCAAACAACAACAGGGGGGGTGGACTGGGCTTTCTTATATGTCATGAATCAAGTTTAACTTCTCTCCTGGTCTTATTGTGTTGCTCAAGATTGGTTTACTCTGCCGTGTGCATCATGAGCCTCGGCCTAGTCCAATTCCACATGAGACTCAACTAATTCTCAAGCAATGTGCCATGTTTGTATACCCACCAGTTGCTGCTCTCCCCTAGCTCTTCTACTTGTTGTTATGCGATACCTCTAATAATAATGTTGCCAATCGTGATGGGGAAGCCCAACATTGCTACCCTGATCCTCCCATGTGTTGGCAGGAGAGGATGTTGAGTGAGGGGTTACAACATGACGGATGTTGTAGAAGAAGCATCCACATGCAACAAGATGCCATGAATAATAATGAACAATTCTTAGCCAGAAGAAACAAGCATGGTTGGGATCACACTGGTAGGCGAGGGTACCCAACTGAGAAACTCTCAAAAATTGGCCTCACAGCGACCCACAAGGTCGAACTTATCGAATAGGACGTTGAATCTGGCAGCGACTATGTAGTCACTCATAAGGGTGCAATTTAATGAAACCAAGAGGGAACATGGTGTTGTGATTTGCGTGTCCAATATCTCACTGATCTGTACTGTGACCTCTCGACAGGCATACATGCTTGTGCAAATGACTGACTTGGCGGACGTTGATGACGGGGGGCGCTGACCGATGGTAGGGACGCCGCATCGTTACAAGAGACGTGGCTTCCATCTCCTCGTGTGGAGTCCCACTTGGTAGCAATGCACGCACAAATCCATCACAGCAGTCACTGTCACTCATGTCACTTACAGTCATAGGCAACCATTTTGAACAACACACAGTTTACCGAGGCTCAGGTAGCAATAACTCCTCTTTGTGACCTTTTAAACTGATTCTGACCACACAACCGCATTTGCAACGCACATATTTTGGTGTGGTCCAGTTTTCAGGAGGAACGGACGACACCCGGGTTTGCGGCTGTCGGTCCTCTGGCAGGGCTCACTGAGAAAACACCACTGGCCTGAATATAGTGCATTTTCCTGATTGGCTGGTAAATTGAGTAGCAAGCCTCAGAGAGGTGAGGGATTACGTTAGTGTGGGAGGAGTCTCACACCACATCTCATTCTTGCTGTTAACTAGTTATTACTTACTTTCAGCTGTAGTTGCGGCATGAAGTCTTCAGTGCAAGTTTTCCCTCTTATAGCTGAGCACTCAGCGATGCTAAGGCAGTAAGTCTGGACACAGCAGGCCACACACTTCAACCCAAGCAGTGAGGCGACAGAAAAGTGTCTTGTCGAGAATAGTGCAACGCAATTTCCACCTTGGTATTTGAGCCATAGTACAATGATGTAGCAAACTGAGCAGTAACAGCAGCGTACAGGTTCCAGTGAATGTTGGCGGATCCACATATGCATCAGTACAGGAGAAAATATGTTCAAAGTTTCCCTGTAGAATTACCCTTGCCAGGTGGCGGCTTGGAATCTTCCCCGATACGGAAGGAATTTTATGATGTGTCCCTTGTAATAAGAATTACGGAACAATTTTAAAAACGTTTCAACGTAGTTTCCCCTCTTAGATATTCCCCATATCAATCTTGGCTTTGCAATGCTTTTCTGAATGTCTCACTTGTGGCAAGGGCCAGGGTTAAGAAAAGTGTTATCCCGGATACCTTGTAAGAGTGAACAGGACAGCCAAGATGTTAAAAGATATGTATAAAATTTTGTTTAAATCTTATCATTTTGCAAACATGTCTTGACAAGCAAAAGGAGATGGATGGATGGAGAGATAAGCGAAGGCACAAGGGAAAACATGCCGCAAGTGGAAGGAGGGAAAGGGCAAAGGGGGAAGGGGGAGGAGGATGGCATGTCTAACTCATATCCTGACAG
>SZWC01001735.1:9733-33305 GCA_023375785.1 Penium margaritaceum | reverse complement strand
CCCCCCCCCCCTCCCCCTGCCCTTGTCCAGCAGAGAAGTGCATGTGTCATGTGTATGTGGAGGTGGAGACCAAGCACCGCGTGAGAAACTAGAAGTCGTACACATGTGCACAGGTTTTTATGAAACAATCTGACCGTCATTCAAAGTCAATCGACCGTAGGGGAGTTTCGACTTGTAGCTCGAACAATGTGACTATGTTTGTGACGGTCACTGGAAACCGTTCGATTGGGACGGGTTTGTTCATCGGACGGTTTAAAGCGGAAAACATCCGAATGCGGTGATATTTTAAAAGTCACCGGCGAAGAATTGTCGGCAACCGACCCCGGCCGGAGGCGAAGCCCGACTTCCGAATATTAGGATTTCAATATTCGGGTGGTGGGGGAGGGGGGTTTTCGGCAGTGTCAGACACTTCTCGTACCACGTGTACTGAGCAGTTCGGCAGCTAATCTGTCGCTCGAGCGGCAGGTTGATTTCTTGACCGCCGCTCGAGCGGCGGATTTGGCTCTAACTGCCAACAGTGTGTCTTATGACATTTGCCGAAAACAGCCCGCTAATCAGGCTTGCACGCTATTTTAGTCGGATGAACGATGGAGACATATGTACGCAATATTTTAAAAGACAATGCTAGCCATATTTTGGGTTTAGTAGTACAATATGTCTTTTCAGTAGAGATGTCCAACGTGGCTAATTTTTGTTTGGAAAATTTAACAATGAATGGATTTAAAGTACAACTTTGCCTCGTCTAGTGCATTTTTTTGGATATTTTTAGGTGCTAAAATTTGCATTTTTGAAGCGATGGGCACTTGCCCACATTCACTTTTCTCCCCTACCCGATCCACCTAACCACCACTCACCAAAGCACTCAAATCCATTATAGAAAAGTTCAGATCTTGCTATGAAACATACACAGCCAGTAGTGCATCTCCACATGCACCCCCACACACACTTCTCAACCACACCGCCCCTTCCCCCTCCCTCACCTAAGCAATCTGAAACACATCACTCAAACCAATATACACAAGTAAAAATGTTTAAACATCAACCATACATCCAACCATACACCACGTAAAATATCAACATAAACTTTCTACCTCAACACCTCCCCTCCAACGACCACCAAAGAACAAAACAAAATCACTCAAACCAATTTACACAAGTGCAAATACCTATACACAACCCATATGCCCATTGATACACCTCCACGTACAATTTCCACATACAATTTCTAACCCCACACCCTAATGACCACCAACCAATCACAAACACATTACTCAAACCAACATACACAAGTACACATTTCTTCACACAACCTACACATCCAACCATACACCTCCATCTACACACCCCACATACAATTTTCACCCCAAAACCCCTTCTCCAAACTACCACTAACTACATCACTCAAATGAACATACACAAGTTCATATCTCTGCACACAACCCACCTATCCAGTCATACACCTCCATATGCAATCCCCACATACACTTTCCACTCCCACACCCTCCCTCCCTCCCCCACCCCAACGACCACCAACCAATCTCTATCACATCACTCAAACCAATATACGCAAGTGCACATTTTTGCACACACCTACACATCCAGCCATACACCTCCACTTACACTCCCCACATACACTTTCAACACAAACCCCCTCCTCTTAACCACCACTAACCACATAAATCAAAGGAAAATTCACAAGTGCATGTCTCTACACGTAACCCACCTATCCAACCATACATCTCCACATGCAATCCTCACATACACTTTCAACCATCACTCACCAAATCACTCACAATCATTATACACAAGTGTATATCTCTACAAAAACCCACACATTTGACAATACACCTCCACTTACACTCTCCACATGCACTTTCCACCCCCACCCTCGCTTCCCCCCTTCCTCCAACAATCATCACCAAGAATTTTCAAACACAACGCTGAAACCAATGTGTACAAGCACAAATTTCTACACAGATCCCATACACGCAGTGATACACCTCCACTTACAGTCTCCACATACACATTCTGCCCCCACACCCCCTCCACCCCAACAACCACCAACCAATCTCAAACACATTACTCAAACCAACATACACAAGTACATAATTCTACACACAATCCACACATCCAGCCATACACAACCACTTACACTCCCCACATACACTTTCCACCCCAAACCCCCTCCTCCAAACTACCACTAACTACATCACGCAAAGGAACATACACAAGTTCATATCTGTACACACAATCAACCTATCCAGCCATACACCGCCACATGCAATCCCCAGATACACTTTTAACCCCCCCCTCCCCCCTCTGCCAAATCTCTGGTAGGAGTACCTTGCGTGGAAGCTTAGCAATGTACTAAAAAACAATGTACACACTTTACCTAGTGCATAATCGTTTCCACCATCCTAGACAAACAACATCTCAAACAACATTGTTGACTAGTTTCCACCTTCCTACAACCTTCCTAGTACACCACTTCCCTTTATACACACTTCTTCTAGTGTATAAAAGTCCTTCAATTAACTCTACCTCACAAGGCCTGCGAGCATCTGCTCCACAGATGCCGATACAAATGTCTGGCACTTGTGGGGCTGAACCTCCATCCCAATCGCCGCCAACCCAGCCTACAACGCCATGAACCCCGCCTCCAATACTGCCGCCGACCCCATCAGGTAAGTGTCATCCAAGTATTCCATGACCTGCCCACCATCTGCCATCACTGTTTGAGCCGCCTAAAGAGCACCCTGTTGCGTCAGTGCATACAAGAACGGGCCGATCGGGTCCCCTTGGCGCACCCCCCTCTCTGACTGTAGAACCGTTGGCCTAGCCCCTCCCTGGTAGTACAAGTCCGAAGGCTGATTGTAGAAGAGCGCCAGCGCAAGGATGAGGTGAGCAAAGGCCCGATCCCGGGAGTGCCTCAAAAATCTCCGCGCGCTCAACTGAGATGTACGCGTTCCGGACATTGATGCTCAGTAATCCCCAATCCAGACGCGCATCCAACTGCTCCAATATGGTGTGTACAATCGTGTCTGCTCCTGCCTGCACCCCCACTGCCTGCTGCACCGGAGCCATTGCCACTTGCATCTCTCGGCGCTCAGTAGTGACCATCCATCTTGCTACCAGCCGCCACAATGCCTCTCCCACTGATATGGGCCGAACCCCCCCCATCGTGTTATGGGACCCGCCGGTCGAGGCAGTGTTTTCATCACCCTGGTAGCATCAAACACCTTGTTTGAGTCCATGATTGTATTCTATGTGAAAAACTGTGCAGGTTTGGCCCAAGAACCGGGTCATTCGGTGCAAGGACGAGAAAGGTACGCCCGGGCAAAGTTGGGTGGCGCGCGTCCGGAAAATGGATGGGAGCACTTGTTCGACCCCAACGAGGCAGAGCAACTTTCTCGCCCACTGCAACCAAAGCGCCCCTAAGTTGACACTTAGCCAATGAGACAAGGTTCATTGGGGTCCATGGGCGCTTCGGGATGGCGGCTGGAGCTACATTCGCAAACAAGGGCGCTTCTGGCGGCCGTGACCTCCGCTGGCGGTGCTGCCAGCGGCCGTCACATGTGGAGTACTCAAACGGCCATAACTTAGCCGTTTCTTCATGGATTGAGGCGTTCTTCAGTGCATTAGAAAGCTCATGGTGCATACTACATGACGATGTGTTATTTTCATGAATGCGCCTCGGTGGAGGGCTTCGGAGAGCCGAGGAGCTTTCGGCTGGCTCATAGGGGAAGGTACATAAGGAAGTCTTAGAGTTGTTCTAGGAATGCCAATCTGACCCAGAGACTTTGTACATTGACTTATACTGATCTATCAAGGCTAAGGATTATTTGCTTGCCCAACTATCCTTGTTCTCCAAGCATCGCCTTGCACACGTCCATTCGATCCTACAAGTCTTCTGCAGCGCACCTTGGTGCAAACGCCACCAGGAGAGTCGTACGGCGGGAACCTCGGTCACTAGCAATGGTTTTGCTGCTAGGAGAGCATCGTGCGACATCTCAAGGGTTGGCCCACACACCAAGGGATCAAGGGTGGGAGGTTTATTTCAGGGGCTCGGCGTGTGACCATCACGCCGGGCGTCCCTCGGTTCACACATCGGGCTTGGCCAAAGCAATGAGCCTGTTCGCTGCCATGAATCTCCGTGCCATTGGGTGCAGCCGACCTTTGCGAATCGCCGCCATAAACTGGGCCGGCAATCATGTCATTCTCTCGTCTCCCACCACCACCTGGTGGAGGTTATCCAACGTCAACCCTGATGGCCCAGCTCTAGAACTGCGGCTGTTGTCAAGGAGATCTCGGCGCACACCGTCGGCGTCTGGTACTCCTACAGGCGCTAGGTGTCCCACCTGTGCCACCCAAGCCGACATCGACCGCTCTGCCTCTGGATGCTTGGCACTGAGCTGCTCTAGGATAGCTGGGCCGGGAGGGCTAGGGCTGAGTCCGCCAAGGCGTCACACGCTTTGGACGTACTCCTCCGTCGAAAACACGTCACGGTCCTTTTTAGTCACTATCCTTGAATCTGTGCCTTTGAATGTCGCAGTCGTCATGGTGGGGGCGGGTGTCCTGCTGTCCGTGCATGAGCTACAGCCTCCTGCCACAACTCCTCCTACCCCCAACTTGAAACCGCATCGTTAGGCCTTTGACCCAATTTGCGTCAAACTCCCGCCAGTGTGTAGGACGTACCCTCAGGATGAGGCTTGGCTTTTCCTAGAGGAGGAGGGGTCCCGTAGCCTCCTCTGGCTGCTCTACACATCGGAATAGTGGCACTAACCATGACCCTGGCCCACTGCTCGGATGCAAGAATCCAATCACTAGCAACCCAAAGGCCACAATTCCTATCGTGGTGGAAGATAGTTACAGTCGATGGAAACCTCATATCTGATGGAGATTGACATCGTTGATCAATGCGATCAATGGCTTTGTTGGACCTGTGGAAAGCTAGAGCACATCTCACGCGCCTGTAGTAAACGAAATCAGAAAACCAGAAAGGGGGAAAGTCATAGAGAAGAAATGAGGGTTCAGGAAACGGGAAACAGAATCATGAAATGGATTAGACGGCGATGCTCCTGTCCAATTGGAAAATTCTACGCCGACCGATCACCCATCGGAATGACCCACATCACCGGAGACGAGGGTTGATGAAATCACAAAACTTCACAATGGATACGTGGACGACCAATCATTGATACTACTACGAGGACAACCGAGGGATTTTACGATTCACAGATTAGTACCGGCACTATTGGATGGAGGAGTTTTGTATAGTTTTGTAAGCAACGACATGGTCCGGAAGCTGGATTTGCAGAATGAACCAGTAGTGTTTGGAGGAAAAACCATTGATGGAAGACTTAAGATCGATTGACATCGCGAACCACTCCAGCTACAAATTAGAAATCTGCATGATGTAACATTGTGGAGAACTTGACAAATGAGTGACCAAACAATCATCCTTGGGTGAGATTTCCTGTACTGACAGAATCCGCAAATGGACTGGAGCAGCGGATCAGTCTATGTGGGAAGGAGAAGAATTGGAAGCAGTGCAGGATTTATGGCAGCCACAAAATGTCAACCGATATCTCTGGACATGGCCAAGAGGTACTTGAAAATCATGGCTCAAGCGGGGCTAGTCCACGTGGAAGCAGGGGAAGCAGAAAAGATTGCAACAGCTAAGACAACAATGACAACCCCGACACTTGAGAAGTTCGTAGTAGTACCCGAGGAGTTTAAAGTACTCATCAAGGATTTTGAAGGAGTTTCCCTTGACAAACTATACCAAGAGTTACCTCTACAATGAAACATCAACAATCAGATAGACCTGAAGCCGGGTTGTTGACCAACGGTGGAGGGGACCTATTGGATGAGCTATCTCAAGCTAAGCGAACTAAAGAAGCAGCTCGACGAGATGCCATGTCAGGGGTTCATCAGGCTTTCCACATCACTGTACGTGGTACTAGTACTTTCTGTGAAGAAGAAGACCGAGGAAATACGGATGTGCATGGACGACCGAGCATTGAACAACATCACTATCAAGAACCGCTACCCCCTTCCATGATCGGAAGAAATTTTCAACCAACTATGTGAGGCCCAAATTTTCAACAAAATTAACCTATGCAACAGCTGTCACCAGATCCACATATCTGATAAAGGCGCCAAGAAGACCACATTATACACCAGATACACACACTTCGGGCTATCGGTAATGCTTTTTGGAGTCACAAATGCCCACGCAACATTTATGGCGGCTATGAACAACATATTCTGCTCGTACCTCGATGGCTTTGTCATCTTGTACATTGACGGCATCCTGGTGTATAGGCGCACCATGGAGGAGCACAATAGAAATATCAAAGAATTTCTTGAACTCTTACAAAGAGAAAAACGTTTCGGGAAACTCTTGAAGTATGACCATTTGATTGATTTTATAAGCCACACAATCAACGACAGACGGATCACCATGGACTTGAAGAAGGTGGAGGTGGTCGCTTATAGGTCAATGCCCATGAATGCTTGGGATGTCCAAGTATTTTTGGGCTTCTGCAACTACTACTGTTGATCTGTAAAGGACTACACTTGAGTGTCTGTGCCTCTCTCCGAGCTCACTCCAAAAACTACCGAGTGGAATTGGGGGAACAACGACTAAGAAGCGTCCAACTCTTTAAGAAGCACTCTGACCTCGGCGCCAACCTTCTGATTGGCGAATCCAACCAAAGACTATATCATAGCCACTGATGCATCTGATTGAGCCATCTGAACCATTATCATCCAAGACAACGGCGGTGGAGAAAACCGGTTATGTATATGTCAAGAAAATTGTGCCGGCCAGAGCTCAACTGTGTAGTGCAGGAGAAAGAAATACTTGCGGTTGTGCACGCATTCAAAACGTAGGTGCTACCTGGAATGCTAATGGTGCATCATTGGCACTAACCACCACACATTGAAATATCTCAAGACTCGGCCAAATCTGAACGGTTGATAGACTCAAAAGATGGAGGTCCTATAATCCAACTTTAACTAAAAAATCAAGTAACGGGCTAGAAAAACTAATCCGGTGGACGCTCTCCGCGGACGACTAGATTTGGTGGGGGAAAACAACATTTTGCTTATTGGCGATGATGCATCCTGTTCATCACTTACACTTGTATCCTCTCCCTTTCCTTGACTCTCCCTCTCATCATCATTTTGCTTGCAAAGCTTTTGAGAAAAGGTTATGAGGAGTTCGGCCGGTACGACAACACCAAGTTTTCATTCAATGACCCCTACTGGCAACAACGATTCACTTGCCAGGTCATCGTGCCACTGAATGAGGAGTGACAAATAATGTTATTGGCGGAATGCCATGACAATGGTATGGGTGGATTTTTTTGCAAGAACAAAATGCTCAAGAAGCTGGCAAAATGCTAGTGGTGGGACAAGATGCAGAGCGACCTGTCAGCCTTCTGCAAATTGTGTGGCATTTTTCAGAGACATAAATCTCGTCGCACGAGGACACTCGGTCTACTCCAATCCCTACATATTCTGACAGTGCTGTGGTTCGACATCAGCATGGACTTTGTGACGCGACTTCCCGCCACTCCTGAGGGCTATGATGCCATCCTCATCGTGGTGGACAGATTTTGTAAAATGTCACACTTCATATCGACCAAAATCAACATCACCGGAGAAGGCACGGTATGACTATTCCTGAATCAGATCGTACGGCTACACGGTGTTCTACGTACCATCATCAGTGACATTGACGGCCACTTGACTAGCCGTTTTTGGCACAAACTGATCACGAGTTATGGTAGTTGGATCCAATTGTCAAAGGCGTTCCACCCTCAAACTGACAGGAAAAAAGAGGGGACCAATCAGACACTTGAACAGCTTCTCTCCACATTATGCGAGCCGTACTTCACCGCTTGGGCAGCCAAGCTGCCGCCCGCCAAACTCGCATAAACTCCACCACTTCCACCGCAACTAGTAGAATCTCTTCTGAAGTGGTACATGGTAAAGTTCTCGCCACACCGGCTGGATTACAAAGTCAGAGCAACATCCTCATGGTCGACATCCACAACACGAACTTCGCAAGATTTTGGAAGGAAACGTTGCAGAACCTCGCGAAGACTCAAGCAGGTATGAAGCGAGCAGCCGACCGATATTGAAGTGATGGCGTATTGAATGGTGGCAATCATGTCCTCCTCAGCTTAACGAACATCAAAGTCCAAGGACAGGACTTTGCAAAGCTCATTTTTTTTATGGTTGGGATGGTTTAAGATCAAGAGAATGCAAAACCTTGTCGTCACTCACCTTTGCCTGCCTGACAACATGGGGGTCCACCCTGCTTCCCACATCAGCAAGCTCAAGTACTATCGGGACCCTAGGAAGAACTTCCCTGGAAAAGGAGTTGCACCACCACCTCTTGTACAAGTGGACACGGATACAGAGTACGTATTGAATGGTGGCAATCATGTCCTCCCTCGTGCTCCCCTCGCTTGCTTGCTAGATGCCATGCACGAGGAGAAACAACTCTAGTAGCTTGATCAGCAAAAGCAGGAGCAGTAGAAACTAGCGTTGCAGCAGTAACAATAGTGAAGTAGCAACAATAGTAGCAGCAGCAATAGTGCATAGTAGAAGCTGCAGCAACGTGATGGCAACAGCAGTAGAAAGAGCATCAGCAGCAACAAAAACAGTAGTAGTAGCTCAGTTGCAACATGAGCTGCATGTAGCAGCTAGACAAGCGCACATCAGCTGAAGTAGAACGCAATAGTAGTGCAGCAAAGCAACAACAGTAGCACACACCAGGAACATTAGCAACAGCATTGTGCAGGAATAGTAGTATCTCCATAGCGATAACTGTAGCGGAGGCAACCGCTAGAGTAAAGCAAGCCGCAAAAGCTACACAGAAGCTGCTCAAGCTCTTCGCAGCTACTCCGACGGTCGGCCACCAACCACCATCATATTTTTCTAGGTATATCAGTAAACTCTCCAAAAGAGGTATCCTCATACTGGCAGGGTAGTTTAGAAAAAACAACCTTGAAATTTTCATTTTTTCCTCCTTTCCTTAAATCCTCTATGAAAGTGTGCTCTGGAATTTTTGGGCAATGTTCAAATTCTCCAAGCAACCTATAGTTGCACCAACAATACAGTATATAGTGGTGGTAGCATCTGCTGCCAACCACTATGGCTGGACAAGGTGCCACTTGTGTTACACATTCCACCTCAGCTAGTGCGACAACACTTGCTGACCATATCGCTGCTCTTCAACAACAGGTGGACAACTCGTGCACATTCATAAGCACCTTGGAGTCTTCTTAGACAGCCTCACACATTCAGCTACCTCTCTCTGGCCAGCCTGGTTCCATGGTCTCTATTGCAGCCCAGACAGTAGCCCAACATCATGAGGATCAACGGCATAAGCAGTCCGTTTGAAGTGTCTTATTGTCTCTAGGGAGTTAAGCCACCGCCCAGCGCAGGCGAAAATATTTTGAAACACCGTCATCTCAACTTGACGAAGGAAAATTCATGCCGTGAAAGTTGTTGTATCTGTGGGATGTGAGGGTCTTTGGCCCTGCTATAGCTTGAAGTATGACTCCTCCATCCCCGAGCAGTTGTTTGACATAGGTCGTGCAGCTAGGGTCCTCGTCTTCCCTATACCGGACAAATATTACACAGACCTCGAACCCTTCATTGGAGATCCCACTACAGGCATTGACCTTGATCAGAGTATTTTCCGGAAACTTTTGCTCATCACCGGATGCGCTGGCTCTGTTCACCGTTGTTGTCGTGAGGTCTGCGATATTATGAACGGTGGCGATGCACCAAAAACTTGTGCGAGGTTTTCACCAGGCAGTTAATGCGTCAGTTGCCCCTCCAGCACCACAACACTAAAATACCAAGTGTTACGCCGAGTGGAATGTAGGTGGTTCACATGGAGGAGGTGCGGGAAAAAAAGATGATTTGAGGAATTGGGATAAATGGGTAGTTTGTATCGAAAAAGTAACGAAACCTTGATGACAAGTGTCAAGTGATTCAAGCATATATATAAAATTCCAAGAATGAGAATGAGGCATACGTTGGGTCCTCGGCACTCAGGCCGAGCGACGAGTGCGAGGTCACGCCGCGAGTGGGTGCTTTGAGAAGCTCCACCGGGACGTCCCGGGGCTTCAAAAATATTGAGTGCAGCTTTATGTAGATCCAGCACCATCTAGAAGTCGACAAAAGAAAATTGAAATATCGATGTGGTGCACGATACTTCTGTCGACCAATCTGGAACGTGATAGAATTTCTCAGAAACTTGTGGAACAGAACACCGAAGGTCGGGAAAGGTGGCCAAAAGACCCTCGACTGGTCCGTGTAAAGATCCTGAGGTTGACGTTTGGTGGGTAAGAAAAAAAATGCCCACTGGCTGAGTTTAGGCACTCGTGTACGTCAGGGACGTAACACTTTCCCCCTTTTTAATCACAATGCCCAAGCGCATTTGCAGACATAGACTGGTGATGACGGTGGTAGCCCTCGATCAAGGGATCAATGTCTCGGAGGTTTTTGTTAGACTCCCAACTATTGTGTACAGTGTCATAGCCATGCCACTTGACCAGAAGCTTGGTCGTTTTTTTCTCAACGTTGGTTTCCAAGGATATCTTCAATCACGTACTCCATATCCCCATCTACTTGTACAAGAGGTGGAAGTGCAACGTCTTTGTCAGGGAAGTTTGTACTGGGATTCCTGTAGTCCTTGAGCTTGCTGATGTGGAAAACATGATGAATCGCCATGCTTTCAGACAGGCAAAGTCAAGCGACGAGAGGGGTTTGCATTTGCTTCATCACAAACGGTCCCAGCCACCAGGGTTTGACCTTTGAAAAGTCCTATCCTAAGAGTTTTATGATCGCTGAGCTGAGGAGAACGCGATCTCCAGCACTGAATACGTCATCACTGCAATGGCGGTCGGCCGCTCGCTTCATGGCTGCTTGTGAATTTGCGAGGGTCTCCCTTTTTCCTCCCAAATGCTAGAGAATTCCCTGTGCTAGATATTAAACACAGGGATGCTGATCTGACTCAGTAATCCGGCGGGTGAGGCAGGAAGTTTGGCGTACACTACTTCAAAAGGGATTTTACCAGTTGCGGTGGAAGTGGTGGATTTCTATGGGAGTTCGACGGTCGATAGTTTGGCTGCCCAATGGGTGCCGTGAGGCCCGCATAATATGCGGAGAACCTTCGCGAGCGTCTGATTTTTCCACTCCTGTTTGACCATCGGTTTGCAAATGGAAGGCTGTTGATAGCTGGATCCGACTACAGTAACGTGTCATCAGTTTGCACGAGAAATGGCGAGTAAATCGGTCGTCTCTGTCGCTGATGATATTATGTGGCATGACGTATAGCCATACAATCTGATTTAGAAACAGCCGTGCTGTTCCTTTTGCGGTGATTGTGGTCGTCGTTGGAATTAAGTGCAACATTTGTGAAAATATTTCCACCACAACGAGGATGGCATTGTCTCCCTTGGGAGTGGAAAAAACTCCTGTCACAAAAATGATGCCAATGTTGACCCACGACTCCGTCAGAACAGGTAGGGGTTGGAGTAGACGAGGTGGCCTCGTGGGACAAGATTCTTGTCTCTGACAGGTTTCGCACGATTTAGAGAAAGCTGACAGGTCGGTCTGCATCTTGTCCCACTAGTAGTATTTCACCAACTTCTTCAGTATTGCCCCCACCAAAATTTCCACCTGGACCGGTGTTGTGGACTTGCTCTAATAGCATTCTCCTCAGCTGCTCATTTTGTGGAACGAGTTGGCAAGTGAATCGTCGTCACTAGTAGCGGTCTTCAAACGAGAACTTGGTCTTGTCATACCCATCGAACTCCTCGTAACTCTTCGCTTATAGCCTCATGTGGTATGGGTCTTTTTAGATGAGCAACACGTTGATCTTGGCCACTAAATCTGGCCGCTGAGCTAGAGCATCCATTGGAATAGTTTCTCCAGGCAGGTACTCAATGTCTTTGTCAAAGTTAGACTTGAAGAACTCCATCCGTCGAGTTGGAAACGGCTCAGATTTGGCTGATTCTTGAGATATTTTAGGGTGTGATGGTGCAACACCGGGATTCCAAGTAGCACTGCCTTGTCTTGAATGCGTGCAAGACTACGAGTATTTTTTTATCTTCCACTACAGAGTTGAGTTCAAGGCTATGTAGTTTTTTTGACATATACGCAATTCGTTTTTCTCCAACGTCATTGTGTTGGAGGAGAGTGGCTCCAATGGCTCAATCGAACGCGTTGGTGGCCATGATGTAGTTCACCATTGGATTTTCCAGTCGTAAGGCTGGCACTGAGGTCAGAGAATTTCTCAAAGAGTTAAACTCTTCTTGTTCATGGTCCCCCCAATTCCACCCGGTGGTTTCATGAGTGAGATTGGAGAGAGGCACTGATATTCAAATGTGGCCCCAAATATTTGTGGATGTCGACCAATCAACAACCACCTCCACCTTTTTTGCATCCATAGTGATCCATCCACCGCCAATGACGTGGCCCAACCAAACAGTGACCAAAGTCGCACTTTGAGAGTTTTCAAAAAAATTTCTCTCTTTCTAAGACTTCTACAGCTTTTCCAAGATGTCCATTGTGCTCCTCTAGGGTGCGGATGTACACCATGTTGTTGGGATACACTACAAAAAAGTCATCAAGGTACAGGCAGAATATGTTGTTCATGGCCCCCATAAATTCTGCGAGGATGTTTTGATTCCAAAAACTGGAACTATTCCTATCTGGTATGAAATACTGTCTTATTGATGTCCTTATCAGATTTACGGATCTGGTGACAGCCATTATGTAGGGCGATTTTTTTGAAAATTCAGGCCCTCCATAGTTGGTCGAAGTATTTCTGTGCTCGTAGAAGAGGGTAGCAGTTCTTGATGGTGATTTTTTTCAATGCTCCATAGTTCACGCACATCCACATTTCTCCGGTTTTCTTCTTTGCAAAAGTACTGGTGCCGCGTATGGTGACGTGGAAGGCCTGATGAACTTTGACCGAGCATCACGTCCAGCTGCTTCTTAAGTTCGGTTAGCTTGTGTTGTAAACTACTTCGGTACTAATGCAAACTTCTCAGATGTTGCGGCTGTTATCATTGTCATGGCAGCTACAACCTTTTCCGCTTCGCTTGCCTCCACGTGGACTAGAAATGCTTGAGCTCCATGCTTCAGGCACCTCTTGGCCATTTCCAAGAAATCAGTTGGCATTTTCTGGGTGCCACAACTTCCTTTACTGATTCTTCCTCTGTTACTTCTCATAACAGCCGTTGCTTTGTGGGTTGCTCGACCAAAGGCAGGTAACGTTTTCTGCTAGCGGTGTTGACATAGACCGATCCGCTGCTCCAGTCCACCTACTGATTGTGTCCTTACAAGAAATCTTGCCCAAGGATGATTCTGTGGTCGCTCATAAAGAAAGGTCTCTAGATTGTTAAGTTGTGCAGATTTCCGATTTACAGTTGGAGTGGTTCGCAAAGTCGACGGATTTACAGTTATTTGTTGATGGTTTCTCCCTCAAACACACTCGATTTGGTCTAGAAACCCATCCTCTAAACTATGTTTTTCTCAAAAAACTATGAGAAGCTCCTCATTCTAGCAGTTTCAGTACCGTTCTGCGCCCCTTACAACACCTCAGTTGTACTCATGGAAGTTTTGCCGGTTGGTCATCCTCATATCCCTCGTTGAACTTTGCGATCTGAGGTACCCTCGTCTGTGGTGATGTTAGTCGCTTTGACAGACAAATAGTTGGCGTAGAATTTTCTATTTGGACAGGAGCCTCGCCGTCTACTCTTTCCCTTTGCCGTTTCTCCAGTCCTCATTTTTTGTCTAAGAATTTCCCTTTTTGCGGTCTACTGATGTCGTTTCTGAGTGTCGCACGAGATATGGCCTGGCTTCCTGCAAGTCCAGCAGAGACGTTGATCGCGTCAATTGACGATATCAATCTCCATCGGAGACGACGTTTCCGTCCACTGCCACTTTCTTCCACAACAATAGGGATTGTGGCTCTGGGATGACTAGTCATAACATCCATGCATCTGAGTGTTGTAATCGGTGCTTTCGATGCAGTCAGTTACTACGAGCATTCTCAGAATGTCATCCTGGATACCAAAATGGTAATCCCTCATCGACTTTCTCGCGTAAGAGTGATGTTGTAGTAAAAACAGAATTCATTGAGGGAGAGGTCAGTACTAGTGATGATTTTCTGGAAATACCGCATATACTGTAATGAGGTGCCCATCGTTTTCTGGCATACTCGGGGCCTGGACTGAGTTTTCAGGGGCATCTGGGCCAGTTTCTGTTTTTTGGAAATTTGGCTCGCGGTCGAGCTCGCTTCCGCTCGACCGTGGCTGTAGGAAACGAGGAGGAGGAGGAGCAGCGAGCAAGCGAGCAAGCGAGTGCCGACATGAGGGTCACGCCGGCGCTAGGGGCCTGTTTTGCATGCTCCTTTGGGCGTGTGTTCCAAACACGCAACCCGAGGGTTGCGCAGGTGCCCTCAGCGAGTGGCGTGCCGGTGATGATATCCGCCGAGGGATTCTCTCCGCCACGAGCTCCGACGACGGACGCGGTCAACGACTGTAGCAAAACAAGTGAATGTGACCGTGTGACAGTCACAGTTCTCCGGCGACATGTACAACATGGTGACCGTACCCACTGCCGAGAGTCAAATGCGACCAACGAGGCGGCTCGCCGAGAGACAGGATGGACCGTCGATCTGGATGATCGACGGCCGGGGACTTCTCGCACAAGGCACTAGGTGCAATTAGAGCACCGAGTTTAGTGCAAGTAGGGCACTGAGTACAGGTGCAAGTATCTCATTGTAGCAAGCTAGGAAAGAAGTAGGCAAGGGCCAGGACCAGCCGGCCGAGCAGTATAAATACTTTGTACTTTGTTCAGTGTGATTAACCTATGATTTTTCAGCTCTGACTTCCAGACTTCTCCAAGTCTATCTTTCCACTGCGACTGTGCTTTCCACACACTAAAGCTTAATCTCCAGATAGCACACACTCTCATATATGGTATCAGAGCCAGAGCCACGCGTTGGGCGGAAGCGCTGCCGGAGCTCGCCAAACTTCAAGGAGCAAAGGCACGGACTACGCCAGACAATGTCGAGGCTGATCGAGAGTGAGATTTCTGGACCAGACATCAAAGCCAACGCATGAGCCAACCTCTGGAAAATTTTCTATATTTCTATAGTGTCCACATGGCCTACCATGTGTGCGCAGGAGACGACGGGTGACTCCTACGCACTTCAAAGACGTCAGAATTTCATCCTGGACTACCAAATTGCTGCCGAACATTTTTTGATTACTGCTGAAACGCTGCCAAAATTTTTCGCATACCTCCAATAGTAAAACATCATCGAAAATCATGGAGCAGGCCTTGCAGCAGATTGTAGAGAAGCTGGGAGCCCTTAAGTTGGAGAATGAGCAGCTCAATCGGCAGATGGCTGACCTACGGGACGGGACTGAAGCTGGACAGGCTCGGGCGACCCGGTCAAGGAGTCCGCTAAGACCAAAGTCAAATGCTCCGGAACCGTTCAACCCCTCAATCAAGGGTGCGACCGTGCGGACCTGGTTGTTCGTGATGAACAGCTACTTTGGGGCTCTCAGTCACCCTCCAGAGGACAATCCTGTGCGTGTGTCATTTGCGGTGACACTACTACACGGAGCAACATTGGAGTGGTGGAGGCAGCTGAATGTGCTGGCCACTCGAGGTGGAGGTGGGAACGCAGCTGTGCATCATGCCTTGTTGTGGCAACCAGGTGCGGGGCAAGCTTAAGGTCGTGTGCCGACGACATGGAAGCAATGTGAGCAATGAATCAGAGATCGGTTCAATCTTGTGAACGCTTCCATGGTCGCACGCAACAAGCTGAAGCATCTGAAGCAGATCGGCTCGATGCAGGAGTACACATGTCCTTTCTTAGCATTGTGCTCGAAGATCGACAACATGAGCAAGCCGGAGATGGCGGACAAATACCACGATGGATTGGAGGCGGAAATCCAGTGCACACTGGCACTAAGTGGTATCACGGAATTCCAGGCAATGGCAGCCACTGCTGAGCGTGTTGACGCGCTACGCTGCCATCAAGAGGATTTTTATGAGAAACAAGAGAATCTTCAGCATTGAGCACAGCACCAACAAACCGACCCCATGGAGATCAACGCAGTGCAAGGAGGCCAGCAGCAGAGCAAGCCTTATGGTGGGAACTGTTGGATCTACAGAAAGCCTGGACACCACAAGAAGGACTGCAAGAAGAAGAAACAGGGAAACGGCAACCAGTAGTGAGTGGCGGACGGCCAACTGCTGGGAAAGCTTCGTCCGCATCAGCAAACACCAGCCCCAAAAGTCCTTTGACAATTAGGGAGCTGCTGAGTGTATTGCTACGAAACGAAGGGAGGAGGAGCGTTCCGGGAATCCTCATGACAGCCGAAATTTTATCGGCTTGTTCTGCCGACGGGGAGGGACGCCAGACTAGCAGGCAGATGAAAGCATTGCTGGATTGCGGTGCGTTGCACTCATTCATCGACGACGAGCTCGCAGAAATGTTGAGACTTGTACGGCAGTCTAGGAAGCCAACGAAGGCCAAGTTGGTGCAAGGGGAGCTGGAGTGCGGAATGCCTCTGAAGCCTTTGTGGATCTGTCTGGGCAAGCTGTCGTGCGAAGTCAACTTCTGCACGTGCCGGATGAACACCTTTGATGCTATTTTGGGGCGTGACTGGCTGCACCGGTGGAATCCTGCTGTGGATTGGGTGCGTAGCCAGGTGAAAGTGAGGAAATGCGGAGAGCAAATCATTTTGCCATTGTGGGCAGAGAAGAAGGACTCCAAGGCAGGCAAGGTGCCATAGTTGAGTTACGTGCAGCTAAAGTGCTGCGAGCACAAGGGGGACCAACTGTACCTTGTGTGGGTGCGGTAGAAGGAAGCAGCTCAAGAGGTGGAAGTGTTGGCAGTAGAGGCAAAGAAACATGAAGGAGAGCAGCAGAAATCACCAATGGCAAAGCTGTCGGAAGGCGTCAAGGGAGTGCTGGACAACTACAGTGACGTGTTTCCTGCTTAGCTGCCAAAGGGTTCGCCACTGAAGCCTGACATTGATGACAAAATTGAGTTGGTTCTTGGAGCTACTCCAACGGTTTGGGCTTCTTGTCGCATGAGCGATAATGAGCTGGGTGAGCTCAAGAAGTAGTTGGAGGAGCTGACGGAGTAGGGGTTCATCAGAATGTTGGTGTCACCCTATGTTGCACCGGTCCTCTTTGTGAAGAAAAAGACAGGGAGCTGCAGATGTGCATGGACTATCACGCATTGAACAATGTAGTGATCAAGAACTAGTACCCACTACCAAGGGTCGAGGAGTTGTTTGACCAACTCAGGGGAGCGTAGTACTTCAGCAAGATAGACTTGCACTAAGGGTACAATCAGATCCGGTTTGCGGATAAGGATATGGATAAGACGGTGTTTTGGACGCTGTACGGCCATTTCGAGTACCTCGTGATGCCGTTTGGGTTAACCAACGGTCCTGCAATGTTCATGAGCCTCATGAACATGATCTTCCACCCTCACTTGGACCAGTTCATGGTGGTGTTTCTCGATTACATCCTCATCTACTCTCGGACCTTGGAAGAGCATCAGCAACACATGCAGCAGGTGCTAGACATTCTTCTGGGAGAGAATCTGTTTGCGATGCTCTCCAAGTGTGAGTTTGAGAAGAGGGAGGTGGAGTTCCTTGGGCACATCGTGAGCGTCAAGGGTCTGTGTATGGACCCAAAGAAGGTGGAAGCAGTGAAGCAGTGGCTGGCACCAAAGTGCGTGCGTGACATCCAGGTCTTCCTGGGGTTTGTCAACTACTTCTGGAAATTCATCTGGGGGTACACGGAGAAGGGTGCGTCACTCACCCAGCTCCTACGGATGGATCACCAGTGGGAATGGGGTGTGACGGAGCAGAAGAGCTTCGAGGAGCTCAAGGATGCAATGTGTGACGCTTCGGTCCTGGTGCATCCGGATTCATCCAAGGAGTACGTCATGGTGACGGATGCAAGCGGCTATGCCATTGGGGCAGTGCTGATTCAGGATCACGAGAAGGGGCCGCATGCGATTGTGTATGCATCACGCAAGCTACGAGGTGCGGAACTGAACTACACAATCCATGAGAAGGAGATGATGGTGGTGATCCATGCGTTTAAGCACTGGAGGTGCTACCTCAAGTTGCGGCACTGCGTGGTCTTCACGGATCATTATGCCCGGAAGTATCTGAAGACGTAGACGAATCTTAGTCACTGACAGACTCACTGGATGGAGTTTTCGGAAGGATTTTTTCACTACAAGATCCAGTACAAGCCTGGAATGGTGAACCCCACAGATCCTCTGTCAAGGAGGCTAAACTTCAGCCTCAACGCCATCTCAATGCTGAAGGGATCTCTAGTCATGCATAACCTGTTCAAGCACGACTATGGCATGGACGGTGAGTTCACGGGTGGTGCGTTGAAGGACGCCTTGTGGGATGGAGTGTATTGGCAAAGAGGGTAGGAGTAGAAGATTTTTGCGCCAGACTATGCGCCATTGAAGCAGTTGTTGCTGGAGGAGGCACATGAAACCCACTACTCGGGTCACTTCGGACTCGACAAGATGCTCAAAGCCTTCGCACACCAATACTGGTGGTCGTTAATGGCAACTGATTGCAAGAGGTTTGTGAGCAGTTGTGATGTGTGTAAACGCATCAAGGCATGAAGGACAAATCCATCTGGGGAACTGCAATCATTGCCTGTACCCGAGAGGCCATGGTCAGACATCTTGCTTGACTTCATCGGCAGATTGCCAGTGACGCAGTAGGGTAACAATACGGTATTGGTGGTGGTGGACTGGTTTTCTAAGATGGCACACATCATCGCATGTCCTGAGAACATCACAGCTGCCGGGACAGCTCAACTCCTCCTCAATCATGTCATCAAGCTGCATGGAGTGCCATAGTTGGTGGTCTCAGATCACGACCCATGCTTGACTGCGTGGTTCTGGAGAGATCTCATGGAGAAGCTGGGCACACGGCTACAACTGACCACACCATACCACCCACAAAACGATGGGGAGACGGAGCGCATGAACCAGACATTGGAGTAGCTGCTATGGAGCATGGTCCCACCAAATGGAGAGAGTTGGGAGGAGAAGCTTGGAGTGGAAGAGTTTTCTTATAATTTAGCAGTGTCAGTATCAATAGGGAAGTCACCGTTTGAGGTGGCCTATGGCCACCAGCCACTAAGCCCAGCCGTCCTTGCTACGGAAACATCTCTTCCGGTGGTGCAACAGATTGGTGATGGATTTGCCGCCACTTGGGACATGGTGCGGCAACGGCTATTGAAGGCATAGAAGCAGCAAAAGCAACAGGCTGATAAGCATCACTCTGCAGAGGAGTTCTAAGTGGGAGATCAGGTGATGCCGGACTCTGCTAACCTACAGCTGATGGGAGTTGGGAGTCCCAAGCTGAAGCCATGATGGGTGGATCCGTTCCACATTCTGGAGAAGCGGTCGGTGGTTTCCTATAAGCTAGAGCTGCCAGCTCACTACATCATCCATCTCGTGTTCCACATCTCCTTGCTTTGTTCCTATCATGACTCCAATACCATCTTCTAGGATCGTGGGAAAACTCCACCAGGTTGAAAGAAATGAGGAGTTTGAGGTGGAGAAGATTCTTGCGGATTGCCAGAGGGTACGTCGGCGTGAGTTTCAAGAGCAGTGGAAGGGGTATCCGGCAGAGCACAACTCTTGGGAGCCAGAGGCCAACTTCCATGTTACGGGTACAAACACTGTTCTCCAGGAGTACCTCAGGCGCGTCGGGACGTCGCGCCTCCGATGGGGGGGGTGAGTGTCATGAGGTGCACATTGGTTTCTGGCATACTCATGGCCTGGACCAAATTTTCAGGGACATCTGGGCCATTTTCTGTTTTTTCAGAAATTTTGCTTGTGGTCGAGCTCGCCTCCACTCCACCGTGGCTGTGGGAAGCAAGGAGGAGGAGCAGCGAGCAAGCGAGCACCGACGTGAGGGTCACACTGGCGCTAGGGGCCAGTTTCGCGTGCTCCTTCGTGTGCGTGTTCCAAACACGCAACCTGAAGGTTGTGCTTGTGCCCTCGGCGAGTGGCATACTAGTGATGCTACCCACCGAGGGGTTCTCTCCGCCAGGAGCTCCGATGACGGACGTGGTCAACGGCTGTAGCAAAACCGGTGAGTGCGACCGTGCGACGGTCGCAATTCTCCGGTGGCGTTTACAACATGGTGACCGTACCCACCGTCGGGAGTCATACGTGACCAACGAGGCGGCTCGCCAAGAGACAGGATGGACCGTCGATCTGGACGATCGACGGCCGGGGACTTCTTGCAAAAGGCACTAGGTGCAAGTAGAGCACCGAGTTCAGGTGCAAGTAGGGCACCGAGTACAGGTGCAAGTAGCTTGTTGTAGCAAGCTAGGAAAGCAGTAGGCAAGGGCCAGGACTGGTCGGTTCAACAGTATAAATACTTTGTACTTTGTTCATTGTGATTAACCTGTGATTTCCCAGCTCTGGCTTCCGGACTTCTCCAAGCCCATCTTTCCGCTGCGAGTGTGCTTTCAACACACTTAAGCTTAATCTCCAGAGAGTACACAATCTCACATATACTTTGCCATGTTGGACTGCTGACGCAAGGAAGGGTTGAAGTCTGTACCATGCGTCAGATTTATTGCTCAGCTTCCTAAAAAAAAAAGGCATAGCACACATAAAGTTCCTTCACATTTTGTGTGGCATGAGAGATTCATGCTATGTCCAATGAATTTGCTTGAGGGATTGTAATTCTGGGTTGATGATGTGAGAGCAGTCATATGAGCCATGGACGTTGCTCAACCGGAGTCGTGCTTCCGTTAGATGGTCTTTAAGATCGGACCACTGACTTAAAATCGTGCCACGCAAAAGGGAAGTCGTGAGGTCAATTTTCTTCTAGTCATTGTTCACCCCAACAACGATGAAGTACACCTTCAAAATCATCAGCCACATCTTGACCATTAGTCCCTTGGAGTTTGAGGGATCGAACGGCTTGGGGAGTGCCAATCAAATCTACAGTTCACTCGAGAGTTGTAAAATTTTCTTGGTGAGCACGACTGTACACGCACAAGAAATCCTAAGCTCCTCCATTACCACGATGATTTGTTGGAGCACATGGGTGTGGCTGTCAAGTCCCTACAGCTTTTGGTATATGTCTTCATTAAGTTTTGATTGTCGGCCGGTGCATCCCATCCTACCAGGTGTCAACCTGACAGGCAGCTGTGGAGGAAAACGGTTCATCGAACCCGAGAGGTCCATCACCTGGTTGGTCGTCGGGTTCTTCAGTGCTATTTTCCATTTGGTACAAAAGCTATCACTGCTATCTGGTTCGTTTGGAGAGCATCACTGTTCGTGTGCTGCTAATCCTCCATCACCAGAGTGTTCGTCGGAGACTACTGCTCTTTGACGGTTTCTCTCACTCCGTTTGCCATTTTCATCGTGAGGTCTGTGATCTTGTGAACAGTGGAGATGTACTAAGAACTTGTACGAGGTTGTTGTTGTTGAAAATTTGCCCCTCCGCATGCCCAAGTGTGGCGCCAGAAGGCGCCGATGAGCCGTGAGAGAGAGGAAAATCCTCGCAGTTGGATCTAGCGGCTCAAGGATTGCTCAGATCCTAATATGGAGGATTGCCCCTGAAATTTGACGAGTCGCTAAATCCGGTGGAAGTTCTTCACCGGAATTGGACAAGTATCAAGGGAGATATGAGCTTCCAAAGTTGGGGTGTGCGCGGCGACTCAAGAAGCCGGCCGTAACTTGATTTCAGGTGAATAATCGACCAAACCGAGTAACAAATGTCCATCTGGAGATTTAGCTCCGGAATGACTGCTGAGGCGTCCGGTGAATAATCCACCGGATCCAGTAGTACAGGTTGTTCCTTAACCAACATCCTGCCTCAGCCTCTGAAACTCAGTAATGCGATTTGTTACTCGGAGACAGTCAAAATTCTGACTGCAGGTCCACGGACAGGTTTCAAACCTCGTCACAACCCATCACCAAACTTGATCCAAAAGTGGAGGTGGTGCGTCGAAACAGTGCAGGGGAACCCTAAATCACGTGCAATAGGATCTGCGCCTTGGGAAAGGCGCTTCGCACGTGAAGAAAAGCACAACAGCATGTGCGCGCCATGGAGGCGTTAGGCATTTCTCTGGTGGGTGAGACCTGCGCTTTGGCAGGCGCAACTTGGGCTACGCTTGGACGAATCATGCATGGTTTGTTGTAATGGAGAGCTCACAACTAGCCCTATAAATGTTGTGATCGTGTCAACGTAAAAAAAAAAAAAATGTCGTTATTCCCCTTGGAAACTGATTTTCTTTAAATTCATGCTCACATAGCGTGAGGCGACCAGAAAGCTCGCGCTCAGTCTCAGATTCGCCCAAAACGAAAGACGTGAACCACTAAAAATTATCACATCAACATTGGGATCACACACTGCGGATATCCCGACAGTCACGAGGTAGTCAATGCATTAGTTGCCCCTCCAGTGCCACTGCACTCTGATACCGAGTGTTACACTGAGCGGAATGTAGGTGGTTCACAAGGATGAGGTACGGGAAAGAAAACAACTTAAGGAATTTGGAAAAATGGATTATATGTGTTAAGCAGTAAGTTTTCTTTGATGAAAAGTGTCAAATGAGTCAAGAACACATGCGCAATGCCGAGGATGAGAATAAGGCATATGTTGGGTCCTTAGCGCTCAAGCCGAGCACCGCGTGTGAGTTCGCACCATGAGTGGCTGTTTTGAAAAGCTCCGTCTAGAATTCTGGGGGCTTTAAGAATATAAAAGCGTGGTTTTATTGAGACTCCAGAACCATCAAGAAGTCCTGCGAACAATATCAAAACATCGATATGGTTCAAAATACTTCTATCCACCAATCTAAAATGTAGTCAAAGTTATCAAAAACTTGTAAATTATAACACCGGATGTCAGAACAGGTGGCCAAATTCCCTGGGCCGGTTGAGGTGGACTCACGGTGGGCCATGAATGTAAGAACAGAAATGCCCACTCGCTGAGTTTAGGGACTCGTGTACGTCAGGGATATGACATGGAGTACCCTCACATGTCCCTACCGTACTTCTGGCCAGGTCATAATAGGTTGTCTTCTGAGGAGCTTTAACAAGCTCAAGATGAGTGACTCCAAATCATTCAATGCATATTGGCACAGCACAGAGGATCTTCTACGTCAACTTGGCAAGACAGGTCCGCCTCTTCTTGCCGCCCTGCTCACCATGAAGAACATTAGTGTCCCCGACTATGCAAAGATCCTCCTCGAATTTGACCTCGAGATCCTGTAGTCCATGGCGTCCTAGGGCACTTTGTTGTCCTACTTTAAATCCCGGTTCCTGGCATGGGAGGAGGCAATTCAGAACACCTGCATACAACGTGGAGACATGTCAGCACAGGCAACCGTCAACTCTGCCGCTCCTACGCCTCAGTTGTCCGGGACCCTTGGTATCAGCGGTGCCTCAAGAAGTGTACGCTGTGACAAGAGGGGGAGGGGGGGGGGGGGG